>SZWC01003451.1:79757-105972 GCA_023375785.1 Penium margaritaceum
TCTGGACTGCCGCACCCAACACAGGGAAATAGTCTAGCGATCCCGCGGTGAGTTGTCCCACAACAAAATCCACCTGAGAGTTCGCGGAAAGAAAAGCGGCAAAAAAACATACACACACACACACACACACACACACACACACACACACACACACACACACACACACACACACAAAAGGAGAAGGGGGGGTACCGCACCCAAAAAGAAGGGGGCAGTTGAGTAACTTCTCGGTGAGAGATCATTTGACAAATCACCAGAGAATTTGGTAAGAGGGGAAAAAACAAAAGGGACAAAAAACAATGGGATTTTGGTGTTGTTTGAGGAATATGAGCGTGATGACGCGGAAGCAGGCACCGGCTGTCTTTGCTTGCTACTATTGTGGTGATGGGCGTCACGGGTGGCGTCAATGCTGGCAGCGCCCTCCGGGCTGGCAGCCACCTTGGCTTTGACAACGTGATCCTTTGAACCTTCTACAGCATTCGGACCTGCCCGGTACGGCGGTCCTCCTCCCTGGAGCTATTTCAATACTATATGGCGAGCTACGAATCTGAAGCGGATGTTGAAGGACCTTAGCAATCGAGTTCTCGTTGGTCGTGCTGACATCACATCTCCGCTCTCGACCACCTCTTCCACCACGTCATAGGCCTCTGCAGACGACTCTTCTCAGCCACCATCAGACTTGCCATTGCCGGTTGCGACCATCCTTTCCATCTTACAGTCCTCTGCCGATGTGGATCCTACACGAGACTACTCTTCTTCTGTCATTCGCTCTCGTCGACCTCGTGCTCGATGAAAGCATTTGTGCATGACAGGACAGGCCCGCCTTGTCTCTGGCACGTGGACGACCTTACCAGATTTGGGCACCTCCACAATGACAGTCCATACAACATGGTCTGCACTATCCGACTCTCGTTGCTAGAATGGTAGCAATAGGGGTCGATTCTGCACCTGTTGTTGGAGTGGTCGATCTTACGGCACGGGACACAGACGCAGAGGCAGGGGAAATAGGTGCCTCGTTGATCACCGCACCAGAGTTGGACAATGCAAACCATGCTTTACGAAGTGTCCTTGTGGAGGTGGCTCCACCAGCTACATCATCTACAACTCCGCAGCATGCAGATGCTCCATTAGCCGAAGGTGTCCTCGTCACCGGAGTGGTAGCAGTAGGGGTCAATTATGCACCTGTTGTTGGAGTATTCGAGCTTACAATGTGAGATAGACGTAGAGGCAGTGACAGGTGGACCCTCGTTGGCTACTGCACCAGAGTCAGACAGAGCAAAGGAATTTGTAGAGACTGTAGATTTGGAGGTAGTCCAAGTAGCTACAGCGCTGCTGCCAGTCCCAGAGGCTAGAGTTTTGCCATCAACTACAGGTGTCTCTGGTGCTAGATTCGCAGGAGTGGTTGCAGATTTGACTGCACCTATTGTGTTGATGACGGGGGACATGGAGGTCATTGCTGAGGAGGCACTGAGTCGGTGCCTCGCTGACCTTGAGCGCCTGTAGACCCTTTGCATGCCGGGAGATGTTGAGCATGCGGCTCAACACTTTTCCATGAAGGCATGTGATACGGGCCATGTGGACAGTCTTGGAGCAGCGACTGAGAAACAACACGACATGGCAGAATCAGCCACTTCTGGTACCATTGAGCTTGTAGTTCTTGTTGCAAAGGTACACCTCTCCACTATGCGAAAGCAGCTTGCAGATGCTCGACGAGTGAGCGTGATTTCCTCATCACTCTTCATTGCCAGCGCTTATCGACTTCAGAAGTTTGAGGATGGCAACCTTGATATCATAGAAACAGAGTTCCTAGTTTAGTGGGAGCATTTAAGGGCATTGCGAGCAGCGAGGGAGGATGCTATTTGCACATCACATATGACCTTTGCTAGAGCCAAAGAGGCAGTGACAGCTGTATGTGCAGAGACTTCTGTCGTGTCACACGCGCGATCGCAGATCAGCACCACCACCACCTCCATCTACGACTCAGCTTCATCTTCCTCTGTACAGCGAGTAGTGTGCACTCCTCCATCACTGGACTTAACTCTCACTCCAGGAGCAGACCAGACTATATCATGTATATGCTGTGGTTTTGGCATCCGTATCCCTACTCCAGTGACATCCGATGTTGATGCTGACTCCAGTGACAATACGACCCACTGGTATGTTTAGTAGTCTCCCGCCGTTGGACTTCGCGACTGCTAGGGATCTCATGGTGTATGAGTGAGTCCCTAACGTGCCATCATTTCTACCTCCTTTTCATCTCTGACAGTGTCACATACAAAGCTTCATGCGTGAAGGGGAGGACATTCACCCTCGCACATAAAGTGTTTCCGGCTTCATCAACCCATGGGGAGCCTTGTGTGGTCTTCAAGCTGGCTCGTTGTTGAGATGCTGCTGTTGTGTGTGTGTTTTTGCGACCAGATCAGTAGTTGCATTTTTGGGGATGGACGGTTGTTGGTGTCTGTGGAATTTATGTGGTTGAGAACCCGGCACTCGGTGGTCTGTGCCGATGCAATGGGAGACCCCTGATGCATGTTTGGGCTACACTACATTTGGTAACATGCTCTCGGTGGTCAATACTGGGTACTATGTGATATAACGTAGCGGTGTTGAGGTCCATGGTCCTAGGACTCTCTTATCCAGGGAGAGCTTTTGTACCTTCTCAACTATTACCTTCTTGACAGCTCTTGCAGCCCAGGAGGAGTGTTGGTTTGTGAGCTCTGATCTTCTCTGAGTGGTAGTTAGGGATCTGTTGTGCGAGCTTCTTGGTTTTCTCCAATGATGCTCTTGTACCTACATTGCATTATGTGTAGTTTATTGTAGCCACCTAGTTCACACATGAATGACTGGTGGAGTTTACTTGGTGGTCGAGACCTGGGCACTTGGTGGTCCGTGCCGGTGTCCCGGGAGACTCCATGATGATTACGTACATATTGGTGCTCACAGGTTGTGCATTCCCTCTGCGGTCGAGACCTGGGTACACGGTGGCTTGAACCGTTACCTCAGGAGACCCAACACTAATTGGTTGAGCCTTCGTTGATTTTTGTCAGACATATGTAGCTTGCATGTGTCTGAGACCTAGACGTCCGGTGACATGTTTCGGCGTCTTGAGAGGCCTAAACTTCCCTAGTTTGGCTAGCCGGTGATGCTACTTTGTCGCCATAGAATTTACATGTGTTTGGGATATAATGCATATTCTCGCGTCGATCGAGAACCTGGCACACGGTTCACTGTTCTGGTGCCTCAGGAGACCTCCATTGTGTGGTTTCATGTTCTGTGACATGTGTATTCCCCGTTCCTGCCTTTTGGCATGACGAGGATCGTGGGGCCTGGTGGGCTATCCGCCAGTCCCCACTACGTAAGCTCTGAGCAGGGCTCGTTATACTCTCTCCTTGGTCTTAATGCAAGCTTTGAGGTTGTTGACAAGCTCTGGCTCTTGCGCAGGGCCTTGCACGGCCTGAAGTGGTCAACCCAGTGCTAGAAGTTGGAGATTAGTGGCACACTGACACGTGCCGGCTATGTGCAGAGTGATACCGACCCATCTATCTTTCTGAGACGGACAAATGATAGCCTCGCCGCCATCCTTGTCTATGTGGATGACCTCCTGATTACAACTCTTGCCACGGAGTCCGTGAAGGAGGCTAAGACGGTCCACACTGCCTAGAGGATGAAGAACCTTGGTCCTGAATTTGTGTTCTTTGCGATAGAGGTCGTACGTGATCATCAGCGATGGACACACTTGCTACATCAGGAACATTATAGCCGCGTTGTGGGGAAGCGGTTTTCTAACCTTCTCAATGCATCTCCCACAGCTACCACCCCCATCACACCTAATAGGTAGGATGCCCTAAAGGTGGATAATCCAACAGAGCTATGGGACATTGTGGACATGACCTTGCGCCTTATTGGCTCTCTCATGTACTTGGACATGATCCGACATTGGCCTTGCTGTCAACCTCCTTGCACATTTTTTGCACTATCCTCGGATGAGAGCCCTTCCTGTGGTTATGCGAGTGGTGCGGTATGTGGTTTTTATACCGTACCTCATACTCTACTTTTGACGGTATTTTTTTATGGTAGTTGATCACGACATAGATAATGACTGGGATTGGATTCCTGATGGGCGCAGTCAGATAGACTATGTGTTCATACTGGATGGCACAGTTGTGTTGTGGCACAGCGACAAGTAGAACTACATTACACGTAGCTCATGAGAGGCTGAGCATGCTTCATTTGAGACTAAGGGTGCTCAGACGGTATGGCTATAGAATCTGTTTTGTCAGGTACGTCATTCTATGCCTTGTATAGTTCTAAGTTGTGACAACCTGAGTGTTATTGTCATTGCAGAGAAATGTGGTGTGTTTCATGCATACAAAAAGAAAACTGTTGTTCAGAATCACTTTGTGCATGATCTCATGGAGCGATAGGTGATCTCTGTCATCTTGGTCGGCACGGAAATGCAGCGGGCTGACTTCCTGTCACAGGGACTAGTGCACAGAAATCTCATGATGGCCATGTTTTGTGTCCAGCTTCGTCCGTTGCCTTAGGGTGGCTGAGTGTGGGGTGTGTGAGTATGAACTGTTGAGAAACTCATTGTACACCTGGGTACGTCTGGCACATGTATGGACATGCGTACCATCGGGTAATGGGGAAGTGTTGTGATGTGAGTCATCCCCGTCTATCTGTGTAGCTTATTGTGACCACTTAGCCGTGTCCATGCTCGTGCAGATCCTTGATGTAGACCCAGTGAAATCATAGCACCAACGGGTGGTGACCCCACCCACCAGCAGTTGCCACAACGTCTCGGGTGCTTGGTGGAGTGCTCTGTAGTCTTTTTATTTTTGCTAGAGTTATCTCCTGGGACTGGCTCTTAGGCCCAATTTTCATGTATTGTATTTGTGTCCACTAATTGGTGCCAGACCTGTATTTGTGACTTGTGGTAGCATCAAGCTTAAAATTTTACATCTCTAGGTTCAGACAGTGTTGTGTTTGGATGTTTGTGTGCATAGTTATGGCTAAAATAATGGTTTTGGGCCGGTTGTAGGACAAACTGACATGTAGCATGCGTCACTAGCCATGCACTGCAGCAAGTAATTATATTGCGTGGTTATCAGTTGTCATTTCTTTCATTATTGCTAAGCTATTCAAGCTTATGAGGCTTTGCACATCTCCCAAGCATAACCATTCTTGTTTCTTCTACCCACTTGCTCGCTAGTGCGTCACATAATGACATAGTGTTGCCACATCAGCGGTTGCAAGTATAGGAAGCTTCCTAGTAGTTTCTCTCTTGGTTCTGCACAAGTACGGACATGGCCGAGCAGTCACAAGAAGTTCTAGAAACAGATGAGGATGGCTCACATCACAACAAGTTTGATGTGAAACCAGCCCCAAACCACTGTTTGGGCCGTAACTCTCCGCACAGGAATCCAGACACAACACTGTCTAAACTTAGAGATAAACATTCTCAAGCTGGATGCTACGACTGGTCAGAAGCACAAATCAGGCATTTTTCGGTGGAAACACAATGCAAAAATATGTGTATCACACCCAATTGAAGTTCCTGACAAGTATCCGGGACAGCACTCCGCGGCCAGCTCCGCCGCCTGCTCAGGTATGTGCATGAGCATGTACACGGTCGTGTGGTCACACTCAGTTGTACAACCAGACAGGGATGGCTCACATCACAACATAACATTCGCTATGCCCTCGGCGTCCTTAACACATACCTCTCCACATGCACATACCTTGTGAGCGAGACGATCATACTAACGGACATCATTGTTACATGCATAATGTTCTTTCACATCTTAAGTGTGATCTTAATCAAGTTCACTGTGAACTACCCGCACATGCAGCACTACCTCACCATCATGAACCAGCCCAACTTCAAGGTGGTCTTGGATCAGACCAATTAAAGGGATGAGATGACCACTGACATCATCCCCCCAGAGGAGAGGCCATTCCCATCTAGCCCCAAGGCACCTACTTTTAAGGCGTGTTGTTGTGTCGGTCACAGTGACCTCGGGACTTGTCACCAATCACTCATTCGGATGCCGTGACATTTGAAAACTACTTCGACACATGTAGCCTCAGTTGGCTTGTCCTCACATGCTTGCTTGATTTTTCTTAATGACCATCTCCTAGGAACCATGATCTTGGTTGTGTTATCCCTGCTTGTTCATGACTCAGTTACGCAGATTTTCTGTTTCTAACCCCGGTGCTTCTTTTAGGTTGTCATTGGGGCAACCAAGCAACTCATTCGAGTGTTGGGTTCTTGCAAGAAATCATTTGGGAGCTTGTAGCTCGGTTGTTCCTTCTTCCACTAATTGGTTGGACTTATGCCGTTATACGCACAGTTATGGACTAGAGTTTACATCCACACTTTTGTTTCTTTTTTTTCTTCTGACTTTGTTCTTGACTTTCAATTATTTCAGACATATTTTCACCGTCTCTCCACCATTTTCAATGCCTCCTATTACGTTATGTCTCCTACAATGTACTCTGTCACAAGGAATATTGCCAACAAGGGTTTTTATTCCCACATGGTATCAGGTCTGTAGAGAGATTATGGCGCTACAGCACACCATATACCACATAGCACTAACAATGGAAGTATCTGGGATGGGCTTGGATGGACTGAATGGGGTGTACAGATCATGGCAACATGGAGGCCCTCGCTTGAGGTCTCATAGTACGTAGTCCTCCAGCAAAGCCGGAGGCCAAATGCGGTCAGTTCATTTTTCACATCTTATCCCATGGTGTCTGCCTTCTAAGCCGCCGCAGCTGTAGCAGCTGTATCCGGCTACTCTCGTCACAGTAGAAGTTGTTACGAGCTATAGCAGCAGCACACACAAGTTGTAGCAACAATAGCGTCAGCATTGCCGACCGTTGTTGTTGTGCTGGCAACAGATTCTGTTGTATTGGACCTCAATGTCACCCATCAATAGGAGTAGCAATATTGGAAGTAGAGGCACTTGCAGCAGCACCTTATTGAAAGAAGTAGCAACAGTAGCACTGGCGGCACGAAAAGCACAGAAGCAGTTGTGGTTTTGCTAAACAGCAAAGACAGCCACGACACACTTTGTTACTCCGGTACACTTCAGCTGCGGTTAATGTTGTCGGCGGTACCCTTTAGCTAGCAAAAACCTCCTTTGTAGCTTCCCGCACTGCTCAAGAACCACCCAGATCCCTTTGGTTGACAGGCTTGTCAGTCGACGAGCCCGTCGATCGACAGGCCTATCTATCGGCGAGGGTTGAGTATGCCCTGCGGACTTGGGTGAACCCGGATCCATAGAATCTGTGGCCACATCCTCACTGTAAGCTCATTCACTTTGACTTCAATGATGGTCATTGCTAGTCTGTCCCCGACCCACAAGAGCAAGGTGGTGATGGCCTCACAACACACACCCTTCGCACCCTCCAGATTTTTGGGACTATGACTGTAAGCACCATATCCACCTGACGGTTACCGTGCATCCCAAGGAAATCTGGGCAAACCTCAGCAACACCAAGAAGCATATGTATGCCAAGATAGTGCTTGAGGAACACTTTGATGTACAAGTGGGCCACTCTGAAGACATAGAAGGCATGCCATGGAAGGACCTCTCGAGATTGGACCCTGACAAAGAGCACGAATAAGAGGATAAACAACGTGATCTGCATCATCGTCAAAAGAGAAACCTGAGCAAATCACTTTATAAAGGCAAGGAAACCATTGAGCCAAAAGAGGTTATTTAAATCAGGGAGGCTACCAAGAATAACAAAGGCACCAAAAGAAGCCCCAGAGGGAGCTCTTGTGGTAGAAATTTCCACTACTTGCCAGGAGGTGGTTGACGAGATTATTAAGGCGGCCAGATGTCTCAAGGTCAGTATTGAGGATGTGGATGTATCATTTCCCGGAGGCATAGGTATTGAACTGGCCCCCTGCATAGGGAATGAGACAATTCTGTAACCCAACATGGTGGTAGATGGCATCCTTCTCTGGAAGACGGACCTTCTCGATGGCGTGTATGTGAATGGTACCATCCTCCTGTGGGTGAAGATTCAAGGAAAATACAAGGCTCTTGAAGACATCGCCAAGGCTTTTACGACATTCGAGTTGAAGATGACCGTAGCCGACCTACTTACCCATAGACCATAGGCACATCATCACGGACCTCGACCAGGTTTTCAAGCTTCAATGTCTTGCTGTGCAGGATATAGCATGCAGATGCAATGATCTAAACTTTGATTTTCATAGTGTGACCTAAGTGTGGGTATAGCACTTGGTGGAGCGCACTATGGTTGCCGACGCTACCGAGGCTAGGAGCGTTGAGGACCAGCCAGCCTAAAAAACTTTGGAATCTTCATGAGTGTGTCGATCCTACATTGCATGGAAATGTTTTGCAAGGGTGTTAAGTTCATGGACAGGCTCAACACATGGAGAATGTTTTGCGCATCCACAAGGCTCCACTTAGTCAGTTGGACAACCTTGCCATGGTGCAGCTTGAAGAACACCTCTTTAAGTACGAGGTTAAGGAGTTGGATGTGTAGCTCTTTCACAAAGAGTTAAAACCCATACCGTGCGAGGCCTTATGCTCCATCATGCATAAGAAATACAATCAAAACAAGAGGTGTACATGGTCTTAAACGAGGCAAAATGATTTCAAGTGGTTAGGTAGCCTGCTTGAGTCCTACTTGAGTGTCTTCAGTACACTCGTGGAGGAGGTCGAAAGCTTCAATGAGGATGATGAATTCTCACGTAAAAATATTTGGAGTACTTGCTTTTGGATTTCTTAAATGATGGTCTTTCTAAAGAGAAGGTGAACGATGGTGAACTAATACAACGAGCCAAGATTTGACGAGTTGGAGAATGTTGCATGGCCACATGAGCTAAGTATGTCTGGTAAATTTGTAAACACCACTCGCATGAATGCACGTGCACAAAAAGGATGTGGCATGCACGTGGACAATGTAGGAACTCGAGGATAGTCGGAAAATAAGGTGGGGATTATGGCAGCTAACCTACAAGAAATCGAGAAGGTTGGCACTCCAAACCAGATTTTAGCCATGGCAATGACGTGCTACAAGTACCACAACTTGGCCTTCCACAAGGGGTTGTGGCACCACTGCTTGGAGTTCGCCCCTTTCATGGCTCATTGTCCAAAGGTCTCAAGTGGCAGACAAGAGGTCGCATGGTGGTCGTAGCCGTTGCACCACATGGAGATGGTGTATTAGGTGGCCGTGAACAAGGTCATGGATAGAGCCATGGTCGTGGCAGTGGCCTTCTTTGTACGAACAGATAGGGCCGATGTGTGGGTTTTCTTGGCCACTGAGTAATTTTGGGTAGTGACCAAGAAATTACTCAGTGGCCAAGAAAAATGAACTCACTGTTGTGGGTTCATTTTTCTTAATGAGGATGTGAAGCAATTCAGGTTCCTAACAAGATCAAATCAATCCACTGTTTTTGTTTATCTTCTTCCTCGTTCCATACTTGCTAGTTGTTTTTACCCATCAAACGTTGCATCTCTAAAAAAATGCAAGATTGAACTTGGTGGTGAAACTGACCATTTTCAGGGATTTGTGATGTCATGATCGAAGTACCCTACTGATCTTGATATTCGATATTAATGTTTTTTTGTGAGAGTTTTGTCGTCTAATTTCATCTTTCAACGAATTCAAAAGGTTCCACTAAAATAATTTGAAAACAAAAACATCGAAATTAAGGTGTGACTAGTGACATTTTCTCACGGGATTGCCTGTTTTCTTGTTTTGCGATCGGGGAGCCAAAGCTAAGAGTATCCCCAGTTTTTCACCAGAGACAGCTCGACAAGTGCACGAGGCATGGTCCGGCGATTTTCAGCGCCGAATCATGCCAATCGCACTCTTGTCTCAGTCCACGCGGTCCAAAGGACCACGTGGACCGGTGGTGACAGGTGGCATGGCAGATCGCCTGAGTATTCACGCGATCTGTCAGGCCAACCCTGACAAATTTGGCCTGTAGTGGGCAACGCACACCGTTCACGGCCGGAAAGTGATGATTCCACGTCGAAGTGAAAGTTCCACCGCGAACTTGACCTAGCCTGTTCGTCGAATATAACGTACCACCTGTCAAGATTCATCGAATTTGAAGGTACTACCACCTATATTGAGCCCTCATAGAATTTAAGGAAACCTAAATCAGCTCGAGCAAAATAATCGAATATAATGATCAGTAGGGTAAGAAATTTCAAGGAAGTGAGCGTAATTTCAATCATAGCATTTGGTCAATGAATGTGAAGCAACCACGTTAAAATACTGGTGGGTACGTGCACAAGTTACACAAAATCACAAAATGTGGACTCCAATGGGTGAAAAACAAGAGTTAATTTGTTCACCGTACTGATTCTGTTTTTACCACAAACTTTGATTGCCGTCATTGAGCTTTATCTCTCCAAGGAGAACGGGTAACATAAAAATCTCCATATAAAGGAAACATAACTGGTGTTCTTGTGAATGTGATGGCTGACACGGAAAGGGAGGATTACTCTGCCGGAATATGCATCATTTAGGATGTGGGCTCATAATATGAGCCATTCGATGGATCGGCTATTGTCAATGAAAACCGTGTGGCACCTGTAATTGGTACCTCTAAACCAAGGTTTATATTCAGAGATACGAACATAACGTTATCTCGAAGGTTCTCAACCCTATTGGCATGTTCGACGTGGTTGTAGGTGGCCCTTGGCTCTAAAAAACAATGTCCTGGTGTTCTTGCATAAATTGTTGCGCCGCATTACCCAAAGTCCGAGTAGGGAAGTGTCCCGGGCTGGAAATAAATGACATGCCAGCTTGTCCATGATGCAAGTTACGAAACGTGTTCAACGGGGTTGCTTTATTTTCTTAGCCGAACTACAAAGGGGAAGGGGGGGGTGATCAAGGAAGGCACACCAGAAGGCGAGACGTACCAGCTGAAGAACTTTAGCTCCTCCATTGTCGGAAGGTGTTGGAGCATAAATATGTCCTTTTCAACAAGAACCCCCTACCAGCGTGCCAAGTTTTGACTCGCTGGGTAGTGGTGGTGGCGAGTTATCTGTTACCTTGACGGGTATGTCGCTCGGTTGGTTGTCGAGGTCATGGTTGTGCTCATTTTTTTGCATAGTGCGTTGCTTCAAGAGTGTAATGAATGACTTCTTGTTGTTCCAGCCATCAATGTATTTGTTGGTGTACCCCTACTGGAGGCGGGTGGGTCGCTCCTTTCATCGTCGTTGCCAACGACTCGTTGGCATGAGGCTTCTAAACTTTTGGAATGGTGGAAACGCAACACTAGTGTAAGGTTTTTGCGTACAAGTGAAGTCGTTGGTTTCCCCGCAAGTACCATTGTACTTTGACACCAAGAGTTCCTTTGAGAGTAATGGAGATGATGAACATGTAGATTTTACAAGGAAAACAATAGATTTCGATGATTAGGAAACTTAACAATATATAATGAGTAGTCTTTGTTTGATGAAAAATGTCAGAAGTGTTGAGCGCATGTATGCAAGTGTAGACAGAAGAATGAGATGTAATTGGTGTATTTGAAGTTAGATACGATAAGTGTGTTCGATGTCACATCGTGAGTGGTTACTTTGTGATCATTTGCCGAGATGTCGGAGGATATCGAGAAGATCGAGGCGCATATTTACAAAATGCTCACACCATCATGAAGTTGTCCAAAAACAATGAGTGGGCCAAAATGCCTATGATGGTCAAAAGGATCTCAATTTGGTCATTTTGGAGTTCTGAAATCCAGAATAGATTATGTTATCGCAGAGTTGATACATGGTTATATGTTTGGAAAGTGACAACTAGGCTAAATTGATCCCGAGGCCCGAGGCCATAAGACCTGAATCAAGGACCCGCAAAGCTGGAACCATCAGTAAAGAGACCTGTTTCGGGGCGGTAAACAATGTGAGGGCCCGGCAAAGAACCACGTGGTTCGAGATAGCCGGTCTCATGCCGACGAACGGCTCCCTGCCGATTTGAGGAGCCCGTCCTCACTGTGTTGCATACCAGACATATACAAGTCCCTAATCTTCCGTGTGGGCATTTCTGTCATTACACAAATAGCCCACCATGCGTCGAGACCTTGATTCTTGCTCCAATGGTCGAGGAAAATTCAGCCAACTGCCCTAGTCCTCCGGCGAACCTTCTCGCACCATTTGACAACTTCGACCACTTTTGAGAATCGACAACAGAAGTGCTACAACCTTTCAGTCGACTTCTTGACGTATCAAGAAATATCTCCATTTATAAAGATGTATTTCACATCTTCGCCGTCGATCTTCAAAGTCCTCCAATTCCTCGACGGACATTCTCAGTCCGACCACTCACGATGCGACTCCACACGCGTCGCTCAACGGTCGACCCAATGACCCCGACTATGTCTCATTCGTAACTTGACACTTGTAAATAGGTGTTTGATCATTTCGACAGTGGTCATCGAAGTACACTTAACGCTCATTATAAATTGCTCAAGTGTCCAATATTCTCAATCGTGTTCTGCCTCGCACCTTCTACCTATTCACCATCTACGCTCCGTTCGGCATAACACTTGGTATCAGAGCGCTGCGATGCTGGAGAGGCATCCGACCACTTTACCCATCCGGAGGACTACATAGCACAAGCCGTCAACGCATCTCGCATGTCAACACCTCGCAGACTTCGTGACTACGACGTGAAGCAGGCGATTGCACCCGACGACCAGCAATGGGTCTTTGGCGACGACTTCGGCGATGGAGGACCAGAACGTGCCTATGCGCATGAGCCCTACAGGGGTAGCGAACATTGGCGTGGCAGACTATGCAGAAACTGGATCAACCCCTAGACCTCCGACGACCAACCCGGTCACAGATCCAACGGCAGTAAACCAGCCGTCTCTGCCGACAGCCTCGACAACGACAGGAGGAACGACATGTGGCACTGGACGACAAACGCGGATCAACGAGGAACTGGCGAACCATATTTCCGCGCTCGAAGGGATCATTAGTCATCTGCTCCAACAACTCAACGTCGTGATGGAGGCTCTT
The DNA here is from genome assembly GCA_023375785.1 of Penium margaritaceum. Classification (NCBI taxonomy): domain Eukaryota; kingdom Viridiplantae; phylum Streptophyta; class Zygnematophyceae; order Desmidiales; family Peniaceae; genus Penium; species Penium margaritaceum. Next base: position 92,780 of record SZWC01003451.1, read on the forward strand.
TGCAATGCAAGTACACGAGAGGCGGTGCCTGTCAAGAGAAATACACAACTCTTGAATGAACCGAATATTCACCCGGCCCCTCCCAAACCGTTCGATCTTGCAAATTTCAAGGGAGCGACGGTTCAGATGTGGCTGACGAGTCTAGAGGTATACTTCACTACTGCTGGGATCAACAACGATGAGGTGTACTTCACTGCTGCTGGGATCAACGACGATTGAAAGAAGATTGATCTCGCGGCCACGCTTTTGCGTGGCCTGGCACTAAGTTGGTGGTCTGATCTAAAGGCCATCCAACGGTTGTAGGAGACTTGCGGGGCCTCATCAATGGCCAACGGCGCCCATCTCATCTCACCCATGTAAGTATTCTACCCTTGAAGCTGATCAACTCGCAATGGCAAGACGCGCTAATGCCACCAACTGACTAGAACGAGTTCTCGTGCACAATGCTCGTACGATTTGGATGGCTAAACGAGACGTTCGACACTCGGTACATGCTCTAGTGCCTCTCTCGGCAGTCAAACGTGGCAGAGTACACGTGGAGATTCCGCGAGATCATCAGTGGTGCAGACATAGTCCCCAACGAGCTCTATTTTCACTACAACAACTGCCTCAAGCGAGATATCCGGCAAGCGATCGCCATTTTGGCGTCCAAAATGACTTACAGCGGATGATCGTAGCAACAGAAAGGATCGACAGCGCCGACTACAACGCTTGGATCCATTAATCCTATGGCTGACAACCTCCACAATTATCTTGGGAACGGAAAAAGCCAGTCAGGGGACTCCTCGACTCCGATGGAAGTGGACGTCGTCGACCGAACAGATATGCGCACCTGTTACAACTGTGGAAAATTTGGGCATATCACTCGCAACTGTCGAAGCAAGCAACAGGCCAAAGGGGGGGGGGAAGTCGCAGAAAAATCAGTCGGAAAACAACAAGGGGTAGGAGTCAAAGGCACGACTCTTGTCCGTGAGGAGTGATTTGCACCGAACGATCGTCCATTTGAACGGCCTACAATGCCGCAGAGGGTTTCTGAGATCACAGAATTCGTCGAGGGGTATGAGGACGTCCAATCGGCGATATTGCTAAAAGTGCAACCCCAAAGTTGGGAAATGGTACCGAAACTATTGGATGGAGGAGCTTCTCACAGTTTTGTAAGCAAGGACATGGTTCACAAACTGGGTTTTCAAACTGAACCAGTGGTGTTTGAAGGAAACACCGTCGGCGGGAGATTGTAAATACAGAGACTCCAAAATCCACTATGACTACAAGTGGAAGATCTGTGGGATATAACAGTCTGGATGTCGCATCCAATGAGTGACCACAAAATCATTCTCGGACGAGATTTCCTATTCCGGCACAACCCACAGGTTGATTGGAACATCGGCGATGTGTACATGGAAATTGACAATGCCAAGCAACAACTTCTGCGTGTGGGACAACAGCTGAAGTAGAAGAGATGGAAGCAGCAGAGGAAGCCGAATCAACCAAGAAGCGACAACCTGTGCAGCCGATACCACTCAACGTGGCCAAGCATTTTAAATGACAAGGAGCTCGTACGTGGCTCGTATATTCTGAACCAATGGAGGAAGCAGATTTGGCAACAGTTAACTCATCGACATCATGAGTCTCATCGGTCTCATCAGCATCAACAAAGTTTGCGATGGTACCTGAAGAGTTTGCACCACTCATTCGAGAGCTTGCAGACATCTTTGCTCACGAAATCCCAAAAACCCTGCCACCTCAATGCGACATCCACTATCACATCGAGCTGAAAGTGGGCAGTCGACCCACAGTTTCAGGGGCCTATCAGATGAGCGATCACGAGCTGACCAAGCTGAGAAACCAGCTCAACACGATGCTCATTTAGGGGTTCATCTGCCCATCCAAGTCACCATATGCTGCATCAGTATTGTTCATGAAAAAGAAAACTGGCAAAATGCGGATGTGCGTGGACTACCGGGTGTTGAACGACGTTACCATCAAGAAATGCTATCCTCTTCCTCGAGCCGAGGAGCTTTTTGACCAACTCCGAGGGGCTCGAATTTTCACCAAAATGGACCTATGCAGCAGTCATGAACAGATATGCGTAGCAGATGCCAACATCGAGAAGACGGCATTCCAAACACACGATTGGCATTTCGAGATCACGGTCAAGCCGTTTGGACTTACGAATGCCCAAGTGACGCTTATGGCGGCAATGAACAACATTTTCTGCCCATACCTCAACGATTTTGTTGTAGTGTATCTCGACGGCATACTCGTGTATAGCCGTGCCCTGGAGGAGCATGATGGACATCTTCGAAAAGTTCTCCAGTTTTTACGAAGAGATAAAAAATTTGGAAAACTATGAGAGTGGGACTTTGTTCGCCATTTGATCGAGTTTATGGGTCATGTCATTAACGGTGGGCAGATCACCATGGATCCAAAAAAGTGGTAGCAATCGCTGATTGGCCGATGCCGACTGACGTTCCTTGCGTTCAAGCTTTTCTCGGCTTCTATAATTACTACCACCCCTTCGTATGGGATTACACACAAGTGTTAGCGACTCTCTCTGACCTCACTCAAAAAGTAAATGAGTGGCGGTGAGGAGACAATAAAAAAGAAGCATTCACCGCTTTGCGGAACGCTCTGACATCGGCCTTAACCCTACGCTTAGCTGATCCAACGGTCGACTACATCATGGCTACAGGCGCCTCAGATCGAGCCATCGGCGTGGTCCTTTTACAGGACCATGGCAACTAAGAGCAAATGGTCGCATACATGTCACAAAAATTACGAGGACCAGAACTCAAGTATGTCGTACATGAATAGGAGATGTTGGCGGTTGTAAACGACATGACAATGCTACATTGAATGCCGTAAATGCATTACGCGCATTGACCATCATGCGCTAAAATGTTTTAAGACACAGTCGAACCTCGGTCGACGTCAAACCCGATGGATGGAGTTCCTCGATCCGGGTTCGACTACGATATTGAGTACATTCCAGGCAAAACCAACCCTCCAGACGCGCTCAGCCGTCGACCAGATCTGGTGACTGAGGCAGCAACATTACAGATGCAGCGAGATCCGTATCTTGAGCAGTTGTTCACACGAGGCTACGACTAGCATGGTGGATACGACGTACAGCGGCAATTCACTCGCCAGGTGGCCGTTCCCCCAAAAAATGAACTTCGCTGCATGCTAATCGTAGAGTGCCACAACACCGGTCCATGTGAACATGTCGGAGAAGACAAGAAGCTGAAGAAGCTGGCACAAGATGCAATCCGACGTGGTCAGCGTATGCAAATCTTGCGACACGTGTCAGTGAAAAAACTCTCGTCGCACGCGGCCACCTGGACAGACCCGTGGACCGAAATCTCCATGGACTTCGTCACAAGACTACCAACCACACTTGAGGGATATGATGCAATGCTCGTGGTTGTCGATCGGTTTTCCAAAATGTCTTACTTTATTCCAACAACGACCACCGTAACCACCGAACGAGCAGCGCGACGGTTTTCAAATGACATCGTGCAGCTACGTGGCGTGCCAAGGATCATCACGAGCGAAAGAGAAGGTCGATTCACTAGTTGTTTCTCGCGCAAACTGATGACTCAATACGACAGTCGGATCCAAGTTTCAACGGTGTTCCATCCTCAAACCGACGGCCAGACCAAGCGGACTAATCAGATGCTCAAACAACTTCTCCAAACATTATGTGAACCTCATGGAACACATTGGGCACAAAAGCTCCCGGCCGCCGAAATCGCATACAATTCGGCAATCTCCAGCGCAACGGACAAAACTCCGTTCGAAGTGGTATGTGGCAAACTTCCCGCCACACCAGCTGGACTACACAGCCAGACCAACATTCCTGCGGTTGACGTCCAGCACCGCGACTTGTCCACCATCTCAGATGAAACACGACAGACACTCGCGAAGACACAAGCGGCGATGAAACAAGCAGTTGACTGCCATCGGAGCGACGATGTTGTCACCGCTGGCGACAAAATTCTTCTTAGTTCCGCCAACATCAAACTTCGCGAGGCTGAATGTTCAAAGCTCAAACCCCGATGGTTGGGACCGTTTGAGATCGAGCGCATGCAAACCCCCGTGGTCGCGCAACTCAAACTCCTCGATACTATGCAAGTTCATCCGGTGTTTCACATAAAAAAATTCGAGCACTATCAAGATCCTGGAGAGAACTTCCCCGATAAGGATGTATGACCCCCTCCTCTTGTACAAGTGGAAGAGGACACAGAGTACGACATCGAGGACTTCCTCGGCCATCAACGACGTGGAAGAATAACACAATATCCTGTCAAGTGGCACGGCTACGACGTTGCACACAACAACTGGGAACTCAACAATAACCTCCAAGACGATGATCACTTGATCGACGGATATTACCGCCGTTACTGAGCCACATCCTACGTGCGCCGGTACGTTGCAGCTAAAAGGGGGGAGGGGGGCAGTGTTACGTACCAAATGTACACAAGCCCCTAATCTTTGGAGTGGACATTTTTGTCATTACACAAATAGCCCACTGCGTGTCGAGACCTCAATTCTTACTCCGACGGTCGATGGCAATTCGGCCAACTTCCCTCATCCTCCGACGAACTTTCTCGCATCTTCCGACAACTTCGACAACTTTCGAGAATCAATGACAGAAGTGGCATGACCTTCCGGTCGACTTCTCGACGTATCGGAAAAAATCTCGATTTACAAAGATGCATCTCACATCTTCGTTGTCGATCTTCAAAGCCTCCAGATTCCTTGGCAGAGCTTCTCGATCCGACCACTCATGACGCGGCTCCACACGCGTCGCTCGACGATCGACCCAAGGACCATGACTACGTCTCGTTCGTACTTTGACACTCGTATATATGTGTTCAATCATTTCGACTTCTATCGATTCACCATCTACGCACCGTTCGACATAACACAATGCGGGGACGGCGAACGACCATTCAATGTCGTATTGCAAAATTCGATCGTTTAGATCTTACATCACAAACCAGCCTAATCAATGAGATCAAAGAATCAAACCCATGTCGTGCTACTGTATCAACTAATAATATTCCATAACCAGTTTTGTAGTCAGAAAACGAAGCGAACATGTCATGTGGGGGAATCTTCCAATGCGATGAGGTGACGCATTCTGCTCTTGCTCTGGTCGACTATGTGCGATCCTGCATCAAGGCCACGTCGCACTTCTGACAATCGTGATGCGAGGGGAAGGGCCCTGTTATCAGTAAGACTTGCCGGACGGGCCTCACGATTGTTGAATTTGGCCATAGAGGCCCTATGATTGACCAAATACCAAAAAGGGCCCTCTCATCTAGCTGGGGTAGTAATGAGGGCCCCAACATTGAACTACCCTAGCAGCTAATAGGCCAGGACCTGGTTCTCCCATTATGGGATGGTCTAAAATCAACCCGAAAAAGGAATGTTGAACCAGGTCAGCTTCCGTCTTTAAGTTTCCTTCTACAGTTGGCACGACAAACGCGTCAGGTGCATTTGCAACAAGATCGACAAAACAATTAAGGGCCTAGTGAATCCCGCCAGACGGACGGCACAAGCGTTTTTCATTGACTTTGTCGTGTTCTCCCTTGGCCTTGGCTGGGATCTTCGGCGGGGTGGGAGTCTCACCCGCTGATTGGGCTCCCAGCGCGGACAACGTGCGCTCATGGGCAGTGCCGATTCGCAGCGTGTTCTGTGTCACAGACGATATGTTGCATCGACCGTTCAAGAGAGCACAACAAACCAGCTCACCACAGTACATTGTAGTGCGAAGCAAAATATCGCATCTACATGTGCACTGTGGGCAATAATTCGTGTCAAGTCCAGCCGGGCTAGTATCATCTCATACTTCACAGATGGGGAAAATAGGTCGAATAATGGCCAACTTTTCCAGCCTGTATAGCTCCCTCAAGGCTTCTATGGGCAAAAAGTGTACATCGATTCACCTTGCTGTCCACCTATGTTGAACAAGAATAGAGAACAATAAGAAAAATGAAAAAAATCGAACTATATTGAAACCCATAATTCATTTAGCCAACCTTCTTTCCGGATCTTGCATACCATAAGTGGCAACAACCACAATTGTGATGTGAGAAGTATTCCATACAAACATGAAATGTACGTGTTAAAAATTGGTAAATTCCAGTATTTGACCAAACTTTGGATTAATTTCTAATTAATTTTGTTCAATCATGCAATAATATGGAAAAAATAATAAAATAAAAATTAAACTAAGTCCACCCCACACATTAATAAAGCAATTTCAATATTTCTTTCTCCAAATCTTACGAACCCCGAAATAAAATGGAAAAAATTAATGATGAAAGAATAAAATTCAATTCAATATCATATCCGTATTTTTTCCATATTAATTAAAAATTATGATCAGCAACATGAACAAATAATTCTAGAAGCATAAAATTCGACACTATTCCTATTTTGTTTTACAAATAAACTAGGAATAATGCAAGGTAAAACATTATTTAAATTTCTCTAAACGTTTATTCCATATTATTATTATATTCAACAAATCATCGAAATAAATAGAATAAGAAACAAACAATTGAAATCAATTTGATTTATTACTACTATATATGTTTCATTAGCTATACAAAGTTTTCATGAAAAAATAAAATATATTTAATTTAGCATAACATAAAAATTTACATGGTTATACATTATGTTTGTGTGGTAAAATAGGAAATATCCTTCTAAATGAGAAACATATAAGGTGTGATGCGATATCTTTAAGGGCTCCATTTACAGCTCCATGACTAAAAATGAACAATATAAGCTCTCTAAAAGTTTCAAAATTTGTAATAAAACCTAGCAATAACAGTATCATCAACTTCAAAAGGTATAAAAGTGACATATTATGCTACTCTAACGAAAATTCTGATAATATATGTGTAATTTTTCATATCATATTTTCCTTTCACGCACTTCAAAATCAATCAAAGAAATGGAATCAATCTATGACTTACCAAGGTTCTAAAACGAATTAAATAAATAAATAAAAACAATATTATAAAAAACTCATCATTTAATGAAACAAACTAGGAAAAACTGGCTATTACATGAGGAAATCCACAATATCATGAAATGATTGCATGAAACATTACACAATTCAAAAACAACTTTAGGTCGAAATTTGAGATGTTCATATTTTCCGATCTGCAAAAAACCCCAAAAACATATGCACCAATATTTTCCCACATTCAACATGACGAACTCCTTAAAAAGTTCGTAAACTATTTATAACAAGAAAACTTTATGGACAAGATAATGAATTTATTTCAAATACGTAATACAAAATATTAAGAACATGACATACCCATATATGATAGAGTTTTGTCAAATACGTAAGGTAACTTGATTTTCATATAGAATTGAAAAGAATTTCATTGACTAGAAAGTATTTTCTTCTTAAAACAACTCACATAACAGTTTTAAAAAAGATTCCTATTGGCACACAGAGCTATGAATTTGTGCAAATTTCACTACACTTCAAGCTTAATTTACATCGTTAGTCATTATGATACATATTTACTGAAAATTATGTTTTCTTTTACTGGCAATTATCTAACGTGCTATCCATGGAACACATGGGGTCCCTCCATTATGACATAATGTGTAAAAAATAATGCATCCATATTTTTATGAGAAATAATAAAGCTTCGTGAAAATCTTACAAGATGATAAAAACATACATGATAAAACGAGTATGTAAAAGACAAAATAAAAAAATAATTAAAAATTGAAAACTATATTCGGAAAAGTTTACAAAACGTAGTTTCAATGTTAAATATGATTACAGAAAATTTCGCTTAAAAAATTGCATTATTAAGATTAATTGCAAAACTGTTTAAAACATACCTATAAAAAATGTAAGTGTAGCGTAAATATACCAAAATGGAATCTTTCATGGAATCATGCATTCATTTACTTCAGTATAATTGATATGCTTAAAAAGGATATAAAATGTTGAGATTTGGTCAATGATGCCCATCATTGGAATCCAAGAGAAAGATTTTGTTTTGGAACACCTTATACACCTGATGGCTTGCTAAGCAAAATATGTTAGTTAATCATAAGCCCTACCTCAATAAGAAATGATTTAGTCATGAGAATTACACATGAAAACATCCTAAGTTCAAGGTAAAATGGTAACAAACAATAATAGTAAATGATATAATTCATGAAGCTATCTTAATCCTTGTAAATCATATGTGGAGGAGTTATTTTTAATTATGTTATACATCAGCCGAAACATGTCAAAATGCTTGAAATGAGATTAAGAAATGAAATGGTGTACATATATTTAATATTGAATTATTACATAAAGATATTACTTCAAAATTAATTTTCACCTTTGAATGTTTATGATGAGAATATTCAAGCAAAGCTTCATCAACCCCTTTTGGATAAGTAATTCATTGAAATAATTCTTTGATTAATATGTAAGAAGGGACTATAATATAAATTCGATCATGTTATTCTCATTTTTAAATATTTTTATGAGAAATAATTTGCTTAGAATTTGAATCCGACATGTCTTCTAAAGCACCATACTAGTTCGTAACCCAGTTCACATGAATAATTCATGTAATTGGTTTAATCTTCCAAAATTCTATAGATGCAAAAATAATGAAAAAAATGAATTTGTAATGAAGCAACCACGTTTTCCGTAAAACATTGGTTCAAACCAGGTCTTCCTTAGTAGACTGTCAATGAAAACGGTCATTGAAAATAACTCCATTCTTACATGTACATGTTAACTACAAATTCAGAATTTTCACATTCTACCCTTTTTGTCCCAATCATTTTCGAATGTGTGCTAATTGAAATAAAAAGTAATTTATATTTTTTGATTTATCATTTTGTATATTAATTTGAAAGAAGGCCTAAATAACGTGTTTCTCGGAAAATATTAACTATGGTGAATATTATTAGAAAATAAAAATGTGTTATTCATATGATGATTTTACCTTCTTCATTTAAATCTGGGTTTTATCTTGATGTATATTGGGATTAAATTAATATAAAAACATTACCAAAAAATACAACAGTTATGCTCTTCTCCCTAGTTTATTAATTGGCTCCATGTTTTTTTATGGAACGTGTACAACTAACAACTTCATTTCACTTTATGGAAATTGAGAGTTGGGTTTTTAATAATCTAATTGAACATGTATTAATATTTATTAGATAAATGTTTATTTCTTAATCCATTTAGAATTTGGAACACATTCCAAATGAGTTCACAAAAGTGGTTTGATTTTGTAATAATCATGAAATCATAATAATGTTTCTCCCTTGAGAAAAATGAAGATTAATTTCTCCTTACTCTATCCAATAAGAAATGTCTAGTGTTACTACATGCAGAACGCATGATGTACTTAACAATTCATGAAGTTCCCTGATTTCAAGATCACGAATGATTTGAAGTGAGTATTGCCCGAATTTTCTACTAACAGACTACATTTTTTCCTTGCATTTTGATAGGAAATTGTGTTGTAAAAAGTACTTATAGAAAACGTACGGAAAGAATGCAAAAGATTTTATTATAAAGTAGAAATTAAGAATATGGAATTATTATGTAATAGATGAATAACAGCTTATGAAGATGTCATCAAAAGAGCCTAAATAATGGTTTCCCAGAAAGAGTAGCAACGTATTGTTTGGCGTCAAAACCTTTGGTAAGTGTATTGACATGAAGGTCATTTGTTTTGTTAACAAGTGTTTCAAATATTGAGTATTCTTTTAGCTAGTTGATAATTTGGAACAATGACCATGTTCTTTGAACAAGGGTAGAGTTGTTCATGAATCAATTATGGATTTGTTGACGCTGGTGCTGAATATATAAGTCACAAACATTTCCCCATTTTAAGCTTCTCCTCTTGATGGCTTGGTTGATGACATGCCTGACAATTTTCTTGGTCCTTGTGGCCTCAAATGTTGAATCATAGATTTTGATACCATTGGTTACAATGGTGAATGATGAAGTTTCGACCTTATGATGAGATCTTGTGTGAATCTGATTGATATTGATGAAAATGTATGGAATGAATCGAAGGGGTAGTGTAGGGACAAGAAAATGATGTTTTTTGTTTACCTTGATTGAAATAAAATCTTGTTGAGCTTTCGTTATCCAAAATTCCTATTCAAAGTTGCTATTAAGTTTTTAAACTCGAACACAAATAAGATGCTCGCATTGAAATTATCAGACCATCCTTCGAAATACCAAAATGATACAACATGAGGCCGTGAACATGTCTTTGAGGTCTTAAATGTACAAACATTATGGCATGTAGAGTTGACAAGTTTTCCTGATATTTTATGCAATACATTATTTTTCTCATTCAACTATAGAATAAAATGTTACTCCGCTATGAATGCTTTCGATCATGATTTGTCTACAACATGAGGAAGCATGTGTACAACGAAGATATCACCCCAATCCAAGGTTCATTATGTTTCATATGGATGAATGAGAAAATCTTGCCTTGAGTAAATTTTATAAATCTTTAATTATGTTAATAGAATTTCGTAGAAGAAGAAAAGTGGCTTGATGATATTCGCTTTGTGGTTTTATATTACGACAACAAGAGGAGGAGAAGACATATGTGCATATTATCCCGTTCATCAATCTTACATTCGTGTGTACTTTACACTCCCATGTTTTTCTTAGAGGATAAAGTGAAGGGATGGAAAAATGTCTTTTTTTGGCATTTAATCCGTTCTTATGATTTTTTTCATGAAACCAAATCAATCCTTATAATACTTATTACGCAAGCAAAAGTTACTTAGATGGAAGAGAAATGGAAACGTGCATGGAGCCATTTTGTATGCTTGTTAGATTGTGTTGTGTATCGTATACTCCCATGACTAAATTTAGGGTGTATGAGAGTAATGGACATGGGGTAAGCCGTTGAGCTCTTGTTTTCCATCCATAAAAGTATGTATGATGGAGAAAACGTGTGTATCATATGCTCCCATGACGTTTATGGATATGCGTGGATGATATAAAAGTGTATGGGGGGAAATCTTTAAGCTAATTTATTGAAATGTGTTACACATAGTATTTGATCTAAACACATGTGCCAATTCCACTTCCATGTGATAGTAGTGGCGGTGTAGTTGAAGAAATCTTTATGGCACAAAAAGATGAGCTGATGTATTATTGTTTTGGTTTAAGAGTATGACATTTATTCATTTGTGCAGTCTATACAAAAAAACGTTGACTGTGTTAGGAGGAAGGGAAATGTGATTGGGGTACAAATATGATTAACTCATAGAATATTTCTCCTTAACCCAATCTTTGTAATATTGAGTTCAATGTTATAGTGGGAGGCAGACGAAAATGTTTAAGTATCAGATTCATTGAATAGTAGAATGTATTATATTACAGATACAAGAGATGTAATAACGCTTTGCACCATATGGTTTCCTTCGATACTTGGTTAAATGTAAAGTATGAAAATCATAGAAAGAAATTTTTATAGTTAGTTTGCCATTATATTTGATGCACAATAGGTTTTAATCAATAAGCCTTTGGCCACCAGACTATCAAATTGTGTTATCGTTAATATCTAATAAACTTGGTGGATGTAAATTTCATACTTCTTGCTCCCTCAACCATCTCTCTCCCTTTGCCTCTAAATAAATATCCCTTTTCTTGTTACAAAGACAAGTGTGTTGTAGTTAGACGAATGATTGAACAAACTATTCACGTTTTTGATTTGTTTTATTAATTGTATTCAGCTCATATCTTGACCCTTTAAATTCCTTCCCCTCCCCTCCGCTCTATGGTTAAATATCATGCCAAATTGTTCGTGTTCAAGTGCATTACTTACGTTCATTTATAGTCTCCTATGAACGTGTTTAGTGGGTCATGTAAGGGGTTATTGTATTATAGCCTTTATCATTAGGTTTATTACATTTAGAATAAATATACACATGCCTTTTATATTTCCTTAAGGTTTTTTTGGTAAGAAAGGGGGAAAATTTATGTGTGGCAAATGTATGAGCTACTATAGGCAGAGGTTTGTAAATGTTGTATAAAATATATACGATGTTGTATCTTACAGTCCTTTGTGCTACCTAGAGATTCAGGATGGAGGAAACATCGTGTGGAGTTGATATGTTCTATTTTAGACTACTATATATGTATACGAATTCTTTTATGTATTCAATATGTTTTTTTGTGCATTCATGACTTATGACAAAGAAAATTTTGAAACACATCAAAATCATGAAAATAATCCAAAATGTGGAATTTTAAGAAATTTATTATAAAAAACCTCATAAAACATTCCTCCTTCCTTCTCTTCTTTACGTTTCATAAGAACTCATCAATTTTTAGTAATAGTAAAACCTTATTTCTGGAATTATTCATGGATATAATTATAGATATAAGTATAAAACGTTGGTTTTCCTTATTTATATTGAAAATAAGCTTCCAGTGCTTTCCTCTCTAGGTATGTACCTATGTTTTAGTGCTCTAGAACATCATTGGAAATAGGTAAATTTGTGTGATTTCTTAGTTTTTAATTAGTTTGTTTACATATATTGAGATAAATGACACACAAAACGGAGTGGAATTAAGGTATTTACACTATTTGGGCACATAATGCATGCAACCACACATATGTACATTTAGCTTTTCATTTCTTCTCTTTGGAATCCGTACTCCCTTATATTTCTTCCTATTTTATATGCCTCTCTATCTTATACATTTAACCTTTAATTTCCTCTTTTCCCTCTATATCTTCCCCCCCCCTCTCTCCCCCCTCTCTCTCTCTCTCTCTCTCTCTCTCTCTCTTTCTCTCCATGAGTCATTCAACATTATTTTATTTTTGTGTTTAAAGACAAACACAAAAATAAAAAATAAACGTATAAATAATTCGTTCATCTAAATTCATGTTTTTATCACTCAAAGATTTTCATTTTCCCTCGCATCCTTTTTCCCTTCTCAATTTCACTAAACTATAATTGCTGCCACTTTCTTTATCTCACTCCTTAATTACTTGCCACTATCCACCTATTCCTCTTGTTTTCCATTCATTTGTAATATATCTTGGTATTTATCATTTCATCCTTTTCATATGCACCCTATACTTACTTTCCTTATAACTTCCATAGTTTTCCACCATCCTTATCTCCTTTAAGCAAATCTTGCCTTT
>SZWC01003451.1:112825-145876 GCA_023375785.1 Penium margaritaceum
TGTGTGTGTGTGTGTGTGTGTGTGTGTGTGTGTGTGTGTGTGTGTGTGTGTGTGTGTGTGTGTGTGTGTGTGTGTGTGTGTTTGTGTGTGTATTTCTTCCTTCCTTTTCCCCGGGCTACTGGCACACGATGATATTTTCGCCAATTTATCAGTTTATGTTTTTCTGGCTCTTGGAGGACAAGAAGACATGTTGCCTTTGGGAGTGGAAGCCATGGAGAGTCCAGAGTACTGACATGTCACATTGGCGTTCAGGCCTCAACCAAAACCCCAGTTGAGGAAAAGCCATTGGGTATTGACAGACTTTTGTGACCTGCGGAGTCACCTATCAAAGGAAAATCATATTGCCGTGAGGAGCAGTGGGTACCCTGTGCAACATGCTTCAGCTCCCCGGCCTCGTTGGAACTATGAGTGAAGAGGTGTAGAACCGTGTGTTGTGATGTGAGCTTTCCCGGTCTGTACATAATCGTGTAGATCTTTGATCCGGAGCCAGCTGCCGGCGGGGCGTAGTTGTGTGGTGCTAAATGTGGAATCCCTTGAGCAAGATTACATGTGATAGAGAACACGGCTTAGAACACAATGTGGAAGACAGTGCTCTGAAAGGTGGAGGGACGATATTGATATGGTCTGAAGCGTAGAGGTCAAATAAGAAAGCAAACAGATGTGGGTAAACAGAGTATGCGTGTATACTCTCACCCACATGCGCACATCTAAGTGCACAAGTCCAACTGGCCAATCGGACAATGGACTAATCCAGCTGCAAGCTCCAAAACAACACCAGAAGAGAACCCGCCAGATATGTGAGGCTCCTCGGTTGTCCTAATGACTGTTGAAGTTCGTTGGCCACTCACATCTCTCTGCCCTCTTGTCTCCCCCTCCATGCACACACATGTACAGATTAAGCTGACATGGCCCCACCTGGCAAGACGTCAAGCAAGCCAACTATGACTGGCGTTTCTGGCGTTCTGCATCCAAGAGTGCACTCTGGCACTGATGTGGCCATGACCTGACTCTTATCTCATGTGGGAAGGTGCTAGGGCTCGTACACTGTTGGTCTTTGCGCATCTATCATTGTGCTCTGTTGTGTCCTCCCGGCTTGTGTACATCGGCGTGCAGATAACTGACGGCGAGACTCGACGCTGATGGAGTGTCATCCGGTGGAGCCGACGCACGCTGAGGTCTACTCGCAATTCGCTGGAGCCTCCTCTCTCCGACGACGTGCTCAGCTCCGTCGGCAGGCCTCCCCGGCGGTCGTGCTGCCGGCGGTCACTGCCACCGCAGTTGCTGTCTGCATGCGTCCAGCACGTCCCATCGCGTCGGCATCGTCATGCTCTGCCTAGGGTCCTGGTTGCATGCTGCATGGCCCTGTTCGGCATCATGGACCACCGTAGGCACTGCCCGGGTTCGGGCAGCCATAACTCTTTGCTACTATTTTTCTAGCTGATTCTGACCGCACGACTGCGTTTGCAGCGTCGGTATTATGGCATGGTCCAGTTTTCAGGCAAAACGGACGACGCCCGGGTTTTGGGCTGTCGGGCGTCTGGCAGGGCGCACCGAGAAAACCATGCCTGCCAGAAAATAGGTCCAGAGCTATTTTCTGATTGGCTGGTCAGCTGAGTAACAACTTTTACACTAGTGGGGGGGAGCTAGAACTTGGAGGGGTCTCCCATTGTTGCTCATTCGTGATTGCTAATCAGTTACTTTCAGTTTCCAGCTGCTTTCTGGCGCTAACACTGGCGCGCACGTTTCTGAGTAACAAACCCAAAGCTTCCAGACTTAGTCTTTAGAGCAGCAGACTGAGGGGGCAGCTCACTTAAGCAACTAGCGTGGAAGCCCGCACGCTGCATCAACAACGCTGCTGCCCCAACCTGCTGCCTAGCATTTCTGTTTTGACTGCTATGCCCTGCATCATATTTGCTTGCCTTGAGTGTTTTATGGGGGAGCTGCATTTCCCGGGTGCTGATCCTTGGGGGCCACCGTGCCGGGTTCGCCTGTGCATCGGTGAGTAGCCGCCGTCCGGTTTTATGCCAGACGGTCGGGCTCGACCCCCGGGTGGCGGTGTGGCTCGCTTGGGTGTGTTGCCCGTGGCGAGTGCACACTCACCGGTTCTAAGTCTCGCTCGCCCCCCTCTCACTCTTCTGTCTTGAGTTTGTGTCCAAGAAAGAAAAGGCAACCTTTCCCGCATCCATGGCGTCGTGTGTTCCTTGTCCATGACTGCGTGCCTTTCCTCATTCACATTAGGAAGCTTCTGAGTAACTACTGGTATCAGAGCCTGTGAGAGTCTCGTCCACAGCTCATCGATCCTCGGCTTCCGTCTCGACGCAACTCACGCACCCGTGGCTCTCTTTGCCACCTAAACTCATCTCAGTGGGTGACTCTCGCCTCACGACTCTCACTGCTGAACAGCAGCAACAAGCAGTGTAGCAGCCCTCCTCTCAGAGCCGCTCGTAGCAGCTGCACGAGGCCGTATGCACCCCCACCAGTTGCGACCTGTGGACGCCTACTCTCTTGGCAGCCCGTTGGTCGCCTCTTTTCAGTCCGGAGCCATCACAGCCACTCTTCACCACGCTCAACCCCGGCTCACTGACATCCGCGCTGTCTTTGCGCACCTCAGTTCTCTCGGCGCTTCTGGGTCGCCAACCACGCAACCCTTGGCTGCACTAAGCTCACGCGGTCACGCATTGCCGAGCGACTGCCCCCAGTCGCTCTGGGCACCTCTTTTGCCCCTTCCTTTGCCGGCTATCCTCACGAGGATCGCAGTCCTCTCTGTTACTCTTGACCTCTCGGTAGCCCAAGACCGCGTACCTCTTCCCATCTTCTCTGCCATTCTCGACACTCCTTGAATAGTCACGCTGGATTCGGCACCTCCTCACGGTCCCCCAGACGAGGAGCTTGACTCTCCTCGAACAGCAGCGCGTCACGCCGACGACAGGTGGGAGGGCCCTCGACTCTACGATCCTCCCTCTCCTCCTGACACTGACACACCTCCATGGTTCCGCATGCTTGACTCGGCCTACTGGCGTGACGAACTGGCTGCACTGGATGAGAGGGAGGCAGCCGTATGTGAGGCGGAAATCAACCGCCAGGTCTATACGGCCAACGAACTTCCTTCGTCCCCACCTCCTCAGTCAAACATGCAACCACCCACAGGCCCACAGCCATCCAGTGCAGCATCTGCCTCCGACACCACATCACCTGCCACGGCTGTAGCTACTGGACCATCATCTCCTCCTGAGGTGCCTGGTGTGATTCCGGTTCCCCCCATTCACACCGACTCAATCGGTTTAGCAGGAGCCATTCTTGACGTTGCCGCAGGGGCCGTTGTAACCTTTGCTGCCACTGCCCGCGCGTGTAGGGCCCCCACTCAGACAGCGGTTGGCCGTGCAGCCAAAGCCTACGCACACACAACAGCTTCTCTCACGCTGCTTGCCACTGCAGCAGCCAATATTGCCACTCAGATCACAGCAGGTGCAGCATCGGTGGCTACTGCTGCCTCATCTGATGCCGATTCCACTGCAGTTGTTGTTACCTCCATCCGCGCATCTACTGCATCGGCGGTCCTGACCCCCACCGGAACTCAGCGAGAGCTCACGCCGCACGTGGTTACGAGTGTCCTGGTGGCATCAACATCTTCCGCCGTAGCGGGGGCCACGGTGACTGGGCTGCTCTGTCTCACAGTGGCGGTCGCCGGGTGGGTCGCTGTTCTCTTCTCCTCAGCTGCAGCAGTGGTGGCGCCCCTCTTCTCCCTGCTGCCTCGGCACTAGCTTGGTGAGCTCCTTGCTCTCTGTACCCTGCACTGGACGTTTTATTCTTCAATTCTCCCTCACTCTTCCCTTGCATACTCTCAACATGCCAGGACCAGAAGAAACCATAGAGGATCTTCAAGCTGCTCTTAGTGAGGCACAGGCGGCACGCCGCAAGGCAGAGGATGAACTGCATAGGAACACAGTAGCGACCCTTGTCATAGAGCGTCTACGGACTGTACCTGCTCTTGCGGTTGTCCTTCCGGCCGACGATACTGTATCTATTGACTCTTTTGTGCCCCCCAGTGGTGTTGTCCCCAACTCCTCCTCTCCCTCTCTTTCGGTAGCTGCCTTAACTCAGGTACTCCTACCCACACGACAGAAAGACTTCGAGACTCCACCACTACAGTTTACATCCAAACTCACCTTCACCTCTTGAGAAACACGCTTTAGCGCGTGGGCCCAAGGGGAACTACTGTGGGACTACTACTCACCCGCAAAGGCACCATTTGTGCCTAAGCCAGCGGAGGCTGCTAGTGCTGTCCGTGCCCTCATCACTGCTGGCCCAGAGAACTTGCTAGATGACATTGGCACATGCAATGCAGATCCCATCCGCGGCACCCTTGCTGACCCTGTCGGTGCATACGCCCTCATCCGTCGTCGCAAAACGGTCACCGGGCATGCAGTTCAGAGTGCTCTGACCGTATAGTTCAACACTTTGCAGATGCGGGCTGATGAGACAGCCGACGAGTACTGAGCACGGAGCTTGCGCCTGTTGCGTGACCTCGGCAAGGCTGCCCCTGGCCCTCTGTCCGCCTGCTTATCCATTGTTGCTAGATTGATCCCTGAGCTCTCCGACCTTTATCTACATGTCTCACAGACAGAGCTTGAGCGTCTTGCCTCCTCACCACTCCCGGCGGACACACCCCCCGGGATTGGACCTCTCTACGATTTTACTGCCTCCCGCCTCACTGACTGGTGGAACAATCTACAGAACAAGCGCATGCACCGCGCTGCCCTCGCTGTAGTGACCACCTCCTCCCCTTCTGCTACAGCTGTCACTCTCTCCTCATCCTCCACTGCATCTCCAGCCGCTAACTCCACCGAGGCACCTTCCCGTGGGGGGGGGGGGATGGTGGCTCAAACCGCGNACTCCCGGCGGACACACCTCCTGGGATTGGACCTCTCTACGATTTTACTGCCTCCCGCCTCACTGATTGGTGGAACAATCTACAGAACAAGCGCATGCACCGCGCTGCCCTCGCTGTAGTGACCACCTCCTCCCCTTCTGCTACAGCTGTCACTCTCTCCTCATCCTCCACTGCATCTCCAGCCGCTAACTCCACCGAGGCACCTTCCCGTGGGGGGGGGGGGATGGTGGCTCAAACCGCGGCGGGGCCCGTGGTGGGAGCAAAGGACGTGGGACTGGCCGTAGTGGTAAATCTGGCACCACCACCAACACCGACGTGACCTGTTGGAACTGTGGCGCCACTAGCCATTCTGCGCCTAAGTGCCCGGCCCCCCGTGATGATGCCCGCCTGGCGTCCTCCATGCGTGCCCATTGAGCCCGCACTGGGCTTACATCCTCTTCTGCGACTGGTGCAGTGTCCGTGGCGTCTCCGTCCGCCTCGACCTCATCCTCCTCCCTATCCACTACATCTGCACCACTTCAGCTGTCTCCACCACCTCTCAGTCCTTGGGGTTGGATCCCACCCCCTGGCGGTCCTCCCTACTACGGCCCACCTTCCTCACACTACTCGGCACCCTCCTGGCCGCGGGATGACGGGCCTCTCTCCGACCGCTCCTCCGACCGCTCCTCTGACCGCTCCTCCGACCGTCGTGATGAGGAGCGTGTCCTTGAGCGCCGCCTCGCTGAACTTCTCCACCTTCGCTCTCAGGGAGGTGAGAGTGTGGGTGGCCTATGTCGTATCTCTATATGTGAAACTGACGCCACCCTCCGGGGTGTTGCGTCTGGTGGTGTGCAAGGGGACCTGCCTGATGCTTGTGACTGGATTGAGGATTGGCAGTATCACACGTTCCCCACTCGTCTTGGCACAGCCTCGTCCATGTCACTCCGTGGCTCTGTGGCTGTATGTCTTGTGCTCCCTACCACTCGTGTCTCCCTTGGCCTCTGGATTATTGATTCAGGGGCCACGCATCACATGACTTCCTGCCGCTCCTCCTTTGTCTCCCTTGGTCCCGTTGGCTCTGTTCGCTCTGTCAGCACTGGCTCTGTCCTGCTTCTCTCTGTTCATGGCGTTGGTGTTGTCAAATTCGTTGGCCCGCGTGGCACAGTGTATCTCCCGGACGTGCTGTATGTCCCTGACCTGGAGGTCAGTCTGCTCTCTGTGACCACCCTTGATGATCAGGGCATGGAATTTTCGTCCAGTCTCGGCCTTGCCTCTACCTCTGTGCACTCATCTGGCCATGTTGTTCTCTGCTGTGTGCGTTGTGATCGTCTCTTTCGTGTGCCACTGTCCTTTCCCTCGTCTTCCGCTGCCTCTGCTTTCGTTCATGTGGCACCTTCCCTGTCACCTGCTCATGCTGCCCTCTTGCATCGTCGGCTATGTCATCTTCACACCGCTGCCATTCAGCGCCTCTTGTGCCTTCAGCCTGCTGTGGGCCTCGATCCGGCTACCTTTTCCCCCCATGCTCCACCGACTGTCTTGACTGTGCCTCTGGCAAAATGCACCGCTCCCCATTCTCTACTTCTGAGTCCACCTCTTCTCACCCTCTTGATCTTGTTCATGCTGATGTGATGGATCCCTTGCCTCACACATTCCTGGGCGGTCTGGGTCGTTACGTTCTTTGCCTGACTGACGACTTCTCCCGTTATCGCTGGGTCTTTGTTCTCCGTCACAAGAGTGATATCACTGACGTCCTTGAGAACTGGCTCCCACAGGCCAAACGCGCTTGTCTTCGCCCTTTGCGTGTGTTTTGCAGTGACCGTGGCGGGGAATTTCTTGGTCCCACCTCTCGCTTTCTTGAGTCTCGTGGTGTTCGCGTTGAATGCACTGCTCCCTACACCCCCCAGCAAAACGGAGTGTCCGAACGCTGGAATCGAACCCTTGCTGATGGTGTCCGGTCCTTCTTGCTGAGTCTGGTCAGAGTCCTCTCTTTGCCTTTGAGGCCATGTCCTACATGACGTGGGTATGGAATAGGGTCCCTCATGGTTCCCTCCCCCACACTGTCACTCCTTTCGCACGCTGGACGGGTCAGCGTGCTGACCTGCGCCTTGCACGTGTCTGGGACTGCCTTGCTTCTGTGTGGCGCCCTGTCGACCACCGGGATGGAAAACTCTCCCCGCGTGGCCATCTGTGCATTTTCCTCGGAGTCTCCCCCTTCTCCAAGGCTTGGCAATTCTGGGATCCCTCCCGCAGTCGCGTCATTGAGTCTCGGGATGCCCTGTTCTTTGAACATTTGTTCGAACGTGACATCTCTCGCTTCACTGGGTCTCTCCCTCCGCCTTGTCGGGATGGGAGAGGTCTTTCTCCCCCTGCTGGTGTCTCTCCTCTTCCCCCCTCGGGGGTCTCTCCTCTTCCCTCCGTGCATCCCTTGACCCCCTCTCCGGCCATCGCTCCTCCTCCCTCCTCTCCGAGTGACCACCCAGCTTCTCCCGCTGTCTCTGTGTCCCCTCTCTCGCCCACTCCTACTGTGTACCCCGCTTCTCCTACTACTGCACACCCCGTGTCTTCTGCTGCACCCGCTCACCCTACCTCTCCAGTCGCTGCTCCGCAACCAGCCTCTCCCACTGTCGTTGCACACCCTTCCTCTTCTGTGCACCCTGTCTCACCAGTTCAGTCCACCTCTACCAAGCCTGCTCCCCCCGTGTCACCCTACACACGAGGGGGTCGCCTTCGTGCACTCCCCTCCCAGTCCCATCCTGTGGTCTCTGGTGACCTTGGCATTCGCGCCCTTGGCCTTGTGACATCTGGACTGTCAGTCGCGGCCTCCGTTGTACACCCCAGCTCTGTACTTGGCTACTCCCTAATTGAGCAGGAGTTTCACTCCGCTCTCTTGTCGTCCATCGCCGGGTATGTTGCCTCGTGTTTTGCCACGGCCGGCCTCTCTCCACTCCCGCCTGAACCTGTGACTGTGCAAGCAGCACTTGCCGCCGCTGACTCCTCTCTATGGGAACAGGCCATGAAGGCTGAACTCGATGCACTATCAGAGCATAGTGTGTACGAACTGGTGGATCTACCCCCAGGCCGCAAAGCTGTTGCGGCCAAGTGGGTGTACAGACGCAAAATCAACCCAGACAACACTGTGGAGCGGTACAAAGCGCATCTCACTGCAAAGGGGTTCTCCTAGATCCCTGGTGTGGACTTTGATGAGACGTTTGCACCTGTTGGCCGCTATACCACTGCCAGGGCGCTGCTCAGCCTAGTCGCTCAGCATGACTGGGAGTTGGAGCAAATGGATGTCAACAATGCCTTCTTGCATGGAAAGTTGGACGAGGAGATCTACATGGTATAGCCACCTGGTTTCTCTGATGGCACGAACCGTGTGTGGCGCCTACGCAAGGCCCTCTATGGGCTCAAGCAGTCCCCTCGCTGCTGGAATCAGGAGATCACAGCAACCTTGGAGAAGGGTGGCTTCAGGAGAAGTCCAGTGGATCCCGCTCTGTTTCTCAGTCCCCCTTCACATCCATTGGTTGTCATCCTGGTCTATGTTGATGACCTCCTCATTGCATCCCCTAACGTGTCAGCAGTCTCTGCGACTAAGTCCCTTCTCTAGGCAGGCTACAAGATGAAGGATTTGGGCCGAGCCCGCGTGTTCTTGGGCATGGAGCTCAAGCGGGACCGTGCACGTCGCACTCTGCATGTGCACCAGGCCGCGTATGTTCGCAGCCTGGGGGAGCGCTTCGGTCCACTACTCACTGCCATTCCATCCGCCTCGACACCTATGACTCCCACTGGACAGTCACTGTTGAAGTCCCTGGATCTCTCCAAGATGGGCGAGACAGTTGATGTGACTGACTATCTTAGAGTCATAGGGTCACTAATGTACCTCGCCACCACCACCCGTGCTGATGTGGCCTTTGCGGTCAACTTTCTTTCTCAGTTCTCCCAGTGCCCACGTGAGCGACATTTGGAGGCTGCCCTGAGAGTTGTTCGCTATGCTCTCTCCACACCACGTGTTGGTCTCTTCTTCCATGCTCAACCCTCTCTTGTGGTTGATGGCTTCACTGACAGTGATTGGGCGCATGACTCTGATGCACACAGCCAAACAGGTTACATCTTCATGGTTGGTGGAACTGCGTTCTCATGAAAAAGTGGCAAGCAGAGGTGTGTTGCCTGCAGTACAGCTGAGGCTGAGTATGTTGCACTTGGCACAAGCACTTGTGAGGCTGTCTGGCTCTGTCGTCTTCTCCAGCATTTGCGTGTCCCCATTCGTTGCATCACTCTCCGTTGTGACAATCAAAGCACTAAGGCCATTGCCGAGAACAATGGCATGCATCATTCACGTACTAAGCATATCAATGTGGAGCATCACTTTGTCCGTTTGTGCATTGTCGCCGGCATCGTCCAGGTTGCATGGGTGGACACTCGTTCTCAAAGACCAGACTTTCTCACCAAGGTACTCAGTCGAAACGTCTTCAAAAGTGCGGTTCATGCTTTTGGTCTCATCTGTCCCCATGACCCCGGTTGATTGTATCTATTCAGTCTCTCGTTTTTCATGACATTGCATGTGTGTGGGGTGATTGCCTGCGGGTCATGGGGGATTGGTGAAGTTCGTTGGCCACTCACATCTCTCTGCCCTCTTGTCTCTCCCTCCATGCACCCACATGTACAGATTAAGCTGACATGGCCCCACCTGGAAAGACGTCAAGCAAACCAACTGTGACTGGCGTTTCTGGCGTTCTGCATCTAGGAGTGCACTCTGGCACCGATGTGGCCATGACCTGACTCTTATCTCATGTGGGAAGGTGCTAGGGCTCGTACACTTTGACTGCCGTGCCCTGCATCATATTTGCTTGCCTTGAGTGTTTTATGGGGGAGCTGCATTTCCCGGGTGCTGATCCTTGGGGGCCATCGTGCCGGGTTCGCCTGTGCATCGGTGAGTAGCCGCCGTCCGGTTTTATGCCAGACGGTCGGGCTCGACCCCCGGGTGGCGGTGTGGCTTGTTTGGGTGTGTTGCCCATGGCGAGTGCACACTCACCGGTTCTAAGTCTCGCTCGCCCCCCTCTCACTCTTCTGTCTTGAGTTTGTGTCCGAGAAAGAAAAGGCAACCCTTCCCGCATCCATGGCGTCGTGTGTTCCTTGTCCATGACTGCGTGCCTTTCCTCATTCACATTAGGAAGCTTCTGAGTAACTACAATGACAAACCAAAAGAAGCACCAGAAGCACAAAAAAAAAATTCTACGCAACTAGTGAGAAGCCAATGGGAAACTGTCTAGCACTGCTGCTATCGACCGGGCAATGCTGTCCAGTCAGCGACTGCACTAGCACAGAGGGCCGGTGCAAAACCATTAAAGATTGGGCTATGGGAGACACTCATAAGCTCAATAGCTTCAATGTGCAGAGAGAAATGACAACTATCAAGCACACAATACAAATACCTGCCAAGGGGTACGTCGGGTGACGCATGCGGCAATGTCTGCTTGTTGTAAGACCGGCCCAAAACCACTGTTTTGGTTGTAACTCTATGCACTGGCGTCCAAACGCAACATTGTCTAAACCAACAGATGCAAAGTCTTGAGCCGGATGCTACAACAGGTCACATGCACAGGTCCGGCATCAATCTGTGGACATACAATGCAAAGAGTTCAAAAACCAGCCCACCGAGTAAACTCTAGCGTTTGTAAAAAGATGCAGAGCACCCTCGCAAGCACTCACGACGTTGTGACAGCTGTTTGGCAGCTGCTAATGGGTGGAGTCACCACCCGTCGGTGCTGCGGCGCCAGCTGGGTCCGTGTCATGGATCTGTACGCATATGGACATGACCTTGTGGTCACAATGAGATGTACTAACAGATGGAGACGATTCACATCACAACTTCCCCATGACTTGATAGTACGAACGTCCATACACGTGCATAATTGACACGTGTGTGTAATGAGATGCTCGACAGTCCATACTTACACATCCGACTCTGAGCCACTCTCAGGCAAGGGACGAAGCCCGATATAACGAATGGCCACCATGAACTTTCTACGCGACAGTGCCTTGGTCAGGAAGTCAGCCCACTACATGTCTGTGTCGACCCAGAAGATGGAGATCACCTGCCGCTCCACAAGATCACACACAAAGTGATGCTCAATAGCAATGTGCTTTGTGCGTACATGAAACACACCGGCGTCGAAGCAATGGCAAGAGCACTATGGTTGTCATGGTGTAAAATGATGCAAGACACAGACTGACGCAAATCACAAAACTGAGGCTTCATCCACACCGCCTTGATAGCCCCAGCCCCGAGCACAACAAATTCAACCTCTGATGAGCTACGTGCAATGCAGTCCTGCTTGCCATTGCGCCATGACACAGTGATGCCACCCAACAGGACCAGTATGAAAAGTGAGAAAGGAGATTGACGGTGAAGGCAATGTCAAGTCATGTGGTAGTGGCCAAGTACATCAAAGATCCAATGAGATGTAAGTACAAGGTTGCGTCCACTGTCTCCCACAGCTGTGTTGGATAATCCACATTTAGAGCATTCCGACGGTCAAGTGTGATGGGTGTAGAGGCTTTGGGAACTGCACCAAGGAGGTCATCAAAACGCTCCCCCACAATGCGAGCGTAACGTGACTCATTGTAGCAAGAGTTTCCACCGCTGACGATCACATACGATCTCCATCCTAAGAAACACAGTTGGAGGACCAAGGTCCTTCATTCGTCGGCAGCATGAAGGAATGCATTGGCCTCCTCCATGGCATCCAAGGAAGGAGACAGAATCAGGAGGTCTTCCAGAAAGATCAGGATGGTGGTGAAGCTGTGAGCTGTCCGTTTGAGGAAGAGTGACGGGTCGGCTTCACTCTGCACGTAACTAGTACGTGTCAGTGTATCGGTGTTCTCTTGGTTCCAACACCTGGGTGAGTTTCAAGCCATACAAGGCCTTGCACAAGCGCCATACCTTATCACCGACCTCGAAACTAGGTGGCTGGACCATGTAGTTAGTCTGGTTCAGGGGGATAGTTCCCTAGAGGAACGTATTATTCACATGCATCTGGTGCAACTCTAGTCGTGGTTAGCAACAACCCCGAACAGAGCGCGAGCGGCTGTCATGCAACCAACGGGTGCAAAGATGTCAGTGAATTCCACACCGTCAACCTGTGAAAACCCTTGGCCGTCAAACAAGCCTTGTAGCATTCCAGTGGGCCATCAAGCTTCACCTTCTTGCGAAAGACCCACTCGGTCTCTACAGCCTTCTGACCAGGCGGGAGGTCGACAAGCTTATAGACACTGTGCTAACGGATGGCAATGAACTCATCCTCACAAGCAGCACACCACAACTTTGCATCATGATCGGAGAGTACCTCTTACAACGTGCCTGGACCAGGCATCGTCGAGGGAGAGCTCAGGGTGGCTAAGAGACACACCTCCAAACTCTATCTAACCACGACAAGGTCGGTTGCGATATCGCAAGCGGACAGAAAACCCTCGGGAGACCAACTCGTGGCCGACAGGACATGCTAGTTGCACCTCAATGCACCTAGCATGAAGGCCCTTATTTTGGACACTCAGGCCAAGGGCCTTCATGCAGGGCTCGCCACTCGGAATACTATGAGTGAGGCTTCTAGGCGCTGAGTCAGAGGCCAGCTGAGCTGTAGAGGCCAGTGGTTGGAGACGTCCACCGGGCCAGCGGGAGTAGCTTGATGCTTAGGTGCTCACCTCGGACTGTGGAGGAGAGCAGGTTGTTGAGCCTCAACCGCATGGACTATGGACTCACAATGAAGGGAAGAGGGTACAGGAGAAACATGGATAGATGCCGGCTTGCATGTAGGATGAGCAGGTGCAGGCACATGAGTAAGTGTGACAGGGGATGCTATCAACGTCGTGGGATCACGTATGCAAGAGGGAACTGACATTGACACGGAATCAGGTACCCTACTGCGCTTGGATTTCGACGACTGAGATGAGC
The DNA here is from genome assembly GCA_023375785.1 of Penium margaritaceum. Taxonomy (NCBI): domain Eukaryota; kingdom Viridiplantae; phylum Streptophyta; class Zygnematophyceae; order Desmidiales; family Peniaceae; genus Penium; species Penium margaritaceum. The sequence continues at coordinate 125,647 of SZWC01003451.1, forward strand.
CATAATTTTTTCGATGAAAAAAATCACTTTTTAATTAATTGGGTATATCCTAAATTTTGACGTAAAACAGGGCAGGCATACTTTGATTTCGACGATGCGTCGGGGTCATTTTTTTATTTCGACAAGACCGAACATGGGTGCCGTTGAACGACCGCTTCCGTCGAGATGTGCAGCGGCTGTTTTTCGCGCCATGAGAAATTTGCACAACGGTTACTAGGCGAGCCGCCATGTGCACACACATGGTCTATAGGCTTGTGCACTCAAACTTTCGTCATGTCATCGGTCTCCTACACCGACGACTGCAATCGACTTTCAGGATGGATCGCTTCTTGACCAAGGTGTCAGCTGAGGAGAGGGTGTGCCGTCTCACCCATGCAACTAGGCAGGGTCCCCCACCCCGTCCTCCTCCTCCTAAACGTGCCGTCTGTCGCCCGAGAAACCCAGTCGTGCTAACTGCCGACACCACCATTGAGCAGCAGCCCGGCTACATTGGGTATAAATCCACGTACATCCCTCGTGACGTCGTGCCTTCACCGCTAGTCATCCCTCATGGCGTCCCACTGGTCATCCTCGTCGAGGCAGACAGTGCCATGCGCGAAGGCCGCATTCAATTCGTTGCTCGTGCGGGTTCGTCAGGAGGCGCCAGCTCCTCTAGTGCTGTCCAGGGCTCAAGCGAAGCACTGGGTGGCAGTGCTCAACATGTGCCACCATCCCCTCCTATGCGTGGTGGCAGCTGCGACACTGCTCCATCTTCCCCTCCTCGACGTGGCAGGTTCATTGCAGCGAGAAGGGTAAAGCGCCTGCTCCACCCCCTCCACCATCACCATCATCCTCCGACGAGGACATCCCACGGCAGCGCCCACGTCGTTCAATCCGCCCGGGCCCACTCGTCATTGGCAAGGCTCCGTCTCCTGACGGGAGCACGAGCGAGCCTCAATCGTTGGATGACTCAACCAACACTGAGTGTCTCGTGCTTTCGGTGAGCCAGAACACCACAAGTGGCTCATCATCAACATCGACGGCTGGGAAAAAGCGTGGCGCCTATGCAGACTGGTTTGGCAGCGGCCACTTCTTGACGGTCTTCCGTGCGTTCAAAACGAATCCGTCGGCGTACGCCACAGTGAAGAACCTTCGACGCACCTTCCGTACCCCAGATGGATACTCCGTCTACGACTGTCTGTCTCCAAGCACAATTCTCTCATGGTTTGAGCCGGGCACAAAAATTGTAAAGAAGCAGTACGAGGCGGCTATTGTTGCTTCTATTGCTGCGATGCCCTCCCCGCCGGTGACCGGAAAAACAGAAAGCATGGTTCGGCGGGCAAGCGAGCGTGGCTGGCGGAGCACCCGGCAGTGAAAGAAGAAATCAAGAAGAAGGTAGAAGCGGCCCGTGAAGCAGGCGTGGCTCTGAAATCGAAGGTGATTCGCAAGGAAATCCGTGGTGTCATAGCGCGGCATGCACCAGACAAACTACAACGCCTCGGTGCGCGTGCGTTTGGGAGGCAGTGGGTGCGCAAGTTTGTCACGCGTGAGCTTGGGTGGGCGTGGCGTGCAGGCACCAGTGCTGCACAGAAGCTTCCGCAAGACTGGGAGGACAAGATTTTAATGTTTCATCGCCGATGTGCCTGCATAATTACCCTGTACCACATCAAACCTTTCTTCGTGCTCAACGCCGACCAACCGGCGTCGAACTCCTTCCCTCGGCTGGTCACAAGTACGCCCCTCTCGGCTCGGAGGACATCTTCATCGTGGGGATGGACGACAAATGAGCGATCACTGCTCTGGTGACGTCATCTATGACGGGCGAGCTGCTACCCATGCAGCTGATTTTTGGCGGGAAGACATCCCGATGCCTGCCGCAAGGACCACATGCGCAGACACTGGTGGACAACGGATGGCACCTCACCCAGACGGCATCGCACTGGACGAACGGTGAGACGACGAAGGACTGGGTACGCTACATCGTGCTGCCATACCACAAGCGCACATGTGCCGCTTTGGGTGTCCGCGAGGGTGAAGCTGACCTGCTGCTGGTTCTCGATACATGGCGTCCGCACTGTAGTGGGGCGTTTCTCGAATGGCTACATGCCAATTTTCCATACATGCGCACTGTCTATGTGCCTCCGGGATGCACCGGCAAGGCACAGCAAGCGGATGTGGGTCTCATGCGTCCTTTTAAGAATAAACTAGAAGAACTGTTCGCAGTGTGGGGAACACATCGTAGCCAGGCGGGGGGGTTCATGAATGTCGGGATGAAGGAGCTGAAGGAGGCTGCATGTGAGTGGTTTTTTCAGGTGTGGATGTACATGCGTGATGCAGAGCCGATGGTGAAGAACGCGTGGGCCAAGGCGAACTTTCCTAGGGTGTTTGACCCTGCCTTCCAGCGTGCGGCCGCTCCTTACGCAGGGGAATTGCTCTTTTCTAATGACACGTACGAGGCCGACGATGAGGTTGTCTAATTTGTCTTTTTCAACTGTTGAAAAGCAGCTTTCTGTGACTCCTCGCTTTCGATCTGACGTCGTCGAAGTTCTTCCAGTGCCCATTTCTTCTCCGTTTGTCAAAAAAATGGATGAACTGACATTGTAAAGGACGTACATGAACCCAGGATACAAAAAATGGGGCACAAACTTTGATTTTGACTATTGCCTAACAGAATTATTTTGGTAAAACATCAATTTCGATCAAAAAACCATTTTCGACGAATGTCGACCACCCTAATAACAGTTAATATCGAAATCAAAGAGCAGTAGGGTATGCCGGAGGGGACTAACGATGGCACAGAATGAGTTGTGCTGGAGGGGACTGATGCTGGCATAGGATCAGGTGTGCCAGAGGGGACAGATGCTCGCACGGGATCAGGTGTGTTGGCGGGAACCGATGAGGCTACTGGACCTACCGCCACGATGGCTTGATCGTCAGCAGCAAGAGACCAGACCACAGGTGAGGAGGCCCGAATCCATGGGAAGGGCGACCTCAGGGGCACGCTCAACCTCACTGGGAATCAGAAGCCCACCGAAGGACACGTTGGGAGAGTGGTGCTACGAGAATGAAGACGAATACAAGTCGGAATCATGTTCGGGAGTGGTCCGCTGGCCCAACTGGAGCCGAGACCCATGTGACGATGACGGCACGTCTTTGGGAGCTTGGCTCCCTTCGGCAAGGTCCCTCTGAACCGGCCATAGCCTACTGGCGGCGAGCCATGCGCATCTACACTCGCCTCGACACCATCGGCAGTTCCCAGTTGTGGGCCCTACATACCATCATGGTCGAGGCCCACATGGATTTCGTCAACATGTTCACCTACTTCGACCAGGCCATTCTTGCCGAGCTGAGAGCTTCCTTGGAGCTCCTCTCTTGGGCCCATCAGTACTACGTGTAGTGGACGATCGGACGTGAGGCTGCCCAGGCCCATGCGGCGAGTCCTTTTGTTGCCGTCACGACCTCCTCATCGACGACACCTCCCCTCCTCATGGTTTCTTCCTCACCCTCTTCTCCATCACCGTCCTCCTATGGCAGGGCCACTACTGTCCAGGGGAAAAGCGAAGCCATGGTAAGGGGCGGCAGCAGCACCAGCAGCAGTAGCAGCAACGTCCACAATAGTCCGATGGTGGGAGTTGAAGTTCAGTCCACTACTACATCTGTGGGGGTACACATACTACATGGAGTGCGCACAACCCCTCAACTGGACACGGATGATGGGATGCCTCCAGGCCGCACATACCAAGTGGACAGCTGCCTCTAGTGCCACTTAATTTGGCCGCAAGACCATGACGGTAGCTGACCCTCCACCCGCTTTCGATGACACAAATTCCCCAGACACTCGTGACTATATCATCACAGAGCTTTGTCATCTTCTGGTGCTCCGTACTCAGAGAGGTGCAAGTGTGTTGACATAACTGTGTGGTTCACAGACTGCTTGTACTGTTGCATTTGTGGCCCATGATAATGCATGTGGGAGAAGGTCGAGTAGATGTGATGACTTCAAGCCTGAATCTATAGAGTGGTTGGGCGAGTTCTACATTCGTGCTATCCGTCGTGACTCCGTCCTCATTCATGAGCGTCCAGCAGCTGCGGAGTGTTCTGTGGCCCGTTTCTCGGTGTCGACGACAGGTCGTGAGGCGAGTTGTACCTGGATCGACTCCGGTGCCACCCACCACATGATATGTCATCGCGCTGACTTTGTTGTCCTCGGTCCCGTTGGGTCTGATCGATTTTTTTTGCACAGGATCTGGTCAGTCTTTTCCAGTTCAAGGCATTGGGATCATGTGCTTTGATGGTCCGTCTAGCCCCCTGTACATCTCTGACGTGCTCTATGTTCCTGCTTTGGAGCTCAGCCTGTTGTCTGTTCGTTCCTCCACTCGGATTGGTCTCTGTGTTGAGAATTGTGCTGAAGCTGCCACTGTTGCCACCTGTGGTACTCATGATGTTGTCTTCTGTGCATTTGTTTTTGATGACCTATACCACATCACTCACTGCCCTTGCTCTGTGCCGCCTTCCTTTTCCTCTTCCACGCAACTGTTTTTGACGAGTGTGCTATCCCCTGATCACCGGTGCTTATTCCATCGTTGCCTATGTCACGTTTGCTCGGACACAGTGTCCAAGCTCATTTCGACACAACTCATCCTCGGTCTTGACGTGGCTTCCTTCGAGAAGCCGTCCAAGACTGAAAATCTCATTTGTGTTCAGGGTAAGATGCATTGTTGCACTTATCCTGACTCCACATCATGGACACTGTGTCCGTTGGAATTGGTCCACTCGGACCTCCTCGGTCCTCTCCCTGTCGAGTCCCTCTCAGATCAGGATTGCTATGTGCTCATCTTGACTAATGAATTCACTCAGATGCGATGGGTCTACAGCCTCCGCCACAAGAGCAACGCTGCTTTGGCGGTCCGCTTGTGGCTGGTGATGCCTGAACGCTAGTCTCATCACACCCTTCACACGTTCCGCTCGGATCGTGGTGGTGAGTTCTTAGGCAAGATGGATGCGTACTTTGCAGGACACTAGGAAGAGGAAAAAATAAGGGTAGAGGGATGGATGTTTCTCCCCCTTCCCTTGTGTTGCTCAAGAAGGAGCTGGGTACTTATTGACACCAGGGTGACGAGCGATGCCAAGCATGTGCGACGCGTTTTTGGCCCATGATCCATGGATGGCGGGCCAATCGGTCATCTTTCTCCCATGCACTGCTCTCATACCCTTAAGCTGTCAAAGCAGACAATCTGACAACAGTTGGAAAGCATATTATATGTGGTGCAAGTGGCGGGTCAACACGCCATGGATTTTGTCGCGGGAGTTAGAAAGAAACGGAACGATTCAATAGAGACACGAGGCACCGAGGTGCTAAGAGCAGGAGGGAGCGAGCAAGCAAGCAATGAGTTTGCTCTAGCTCGCTATCCTTGAGGTTGGTGGATTCGACCCACTTCCCACTAAATTGATACAACATGTCAAGTATATCACCGGCTAAGAAAACTGGTAAAAAACAGGTTTGGGTGAGATTCCAACTCTGTTTGCAACAAACATGCACACATACATGAAACAAATGTATCAAAGGTTGATGACGCAGTTTGGCCACTTGATCCGAAAGAGTGGCTCGTCGTGCAACCATGTCACCACGATGAAGCAACCTACAGGGTTGTCTCTCTCTGGTTAGTCACCTACATCATATAGGTGGGTGTGCAACGAGGCCAGAGGTCATCGTGTGGTACTGACACAATACCAACAGAGGGTGGGAGGTTTATCCAAAGGGCTCAGCATGTGACCTTTACATTGGGCGTCCCTTGGTTCACTTCTGATCTTGGAGTGTGTGGAAATTCGCTCAACTCTACGCGAGACGCAAGGGAGGCACCCATTCTGCCACAACCACGATTGGCTAGAATTTGTTTCGTCACAACCAGAAGCATGACGGCAACGGAATTCGACCAGGCTTTCCTCATGAAGGAGATCCGGCACGCTCTCAACAAATGTGCCAAGAGAGCAAGAAGCTTAGTGTAGAGGTTGAGGCACGATTTGGCCAAGGAAACAATGTGTTGAGGATTGGAGCATTAGTATCCGTACCATCCTTTCAGCGGCTCAAGCGAAGGATCCGAAGTTCTATACCGGCAATGATATTGTTCGTAGTGCTCCTTCATGTTTACCGTATTAGGCATTGCTGTGGGAGAAGGTGCCATAAGACTGGAGTAGGAACCTACGTTTCTCTGAGGAATGGCGCTCCAATGTGTAGGCAGCTGTGACAGAGAAGCTTACAGCAGCTAGAGAGGTGTAAGTGATGCATGGTGCATGGAGTAGGCAGAAGCGATGGCTGGTTATCGTGGAACAGGACAATCTAACAAGTCAGAGGTCACAGAGACAATATGTGCAAAAGCGAGCAAGCGAGCGGTGAGCTTGCTCTCGCTCGCTACCCTCGTGGGTGGTGGATTTGGATCACCACTCCTCAGTTTGTAGGGAAACCTTCCAAATACATCACCAGCTGAGAAACCGGTACCAACAAGGTTTGGGTGGGATCCCAGCTCTGTTCTGCAACAAGAGTGCAAAGTGTGAGAAGCATGCACGTTGTTGAGGCATAAGAACCTGAACGGATGGTGAGGCACCTAAGCCACTTGGTCCAAGTGAATGGCCCGACGTGCAGCCATGTTGTCACAATGTCACAATCTGCTATGTTGCCCCTCTATGGGCAGTCACTTGCATCAATAACGTGAGTGTGCAACAAGGCCAGAGGTCACCGTGTGGGACTGACACACAACCAATACTCCCCGATGACCCATGGACAACACGCACAATGTCATTCACAAGCAAAACACCGACGTCACAAGAAGTGACACAAGACTATACACCAGCACTGCCGCGACGAATCAACCGGGAGCATCACGGGTGCACAACACCCCAACGACGTGAACTGCTGCCTTGAAGACATTGTTGCTAAGTGCCTTTGTGAGAAGTCAACCCGCAGATGTCGGGTATCAACCCAGATAATCTGAACATTGCCTGCAGCCACACGCTAATTTACAAAACAATGTTTGACATTGATGTGCTTCATGCAAGTGTGATACATGCCATCATGATTTGATTGTCGCAGAGCAGAATGATGCAGCGGATGGGAACACACAACTGTTGCAACAGTCGACATAGACAAACACTCTCACAAGTGCCTCCTCCTCCTCCAAGAGCAACATACTCTTCCTCACTCGAGTTGTGTGCCACACAGCCATGCTTGCCACTTTTCCATGAGATCGTTGTCCCCCCAGATGGGGACAACGATGGCTGTGCAGTAACAGTAACAGAGGCCGACGCGGGCAGTAGAGAGTGCATACCTGACAACGCGTAATGCTGCCTCCATATGACGTACCCTTTGACACTGTGAGAAATGATCAAGAAAGTTAACAGCGAACATGACTTCTGTTATTCTGGAAGTGGTCATGTACATCAGGGACCCTATGACTCGCAGGTCGGTCACATCCACTGGCTCCCCCAGCCTCGGCATGTCCATTGTCTTCAACAACCTCTGCCCGGATGGCGTGAACAGTGCTGAAGCATAAGAGATAGAATCTAGCAGGGAGGCAAAGCGCTCCCCAGGCTCCTGACGTACGCATCCTGGTGAACGTGGAGAACACTACGAGCGCGATCACGCTCAAGCTCGATACCTAGAAAGACACCAGCCAGACCCAAGTTTTTCATTTTGTATATTGATTACAAAAGGGACTTGATAGTTGCCACTGCCTATTGACTCGGTGGTGCAATCAGCATGTCATCGACATAGACAAGGATGGCAGCAAATGGTGCAGACTTTGGGGTTACAAAGAGGGCAGGATCCACGGTGCTACGTTGGTATCCTCCCTTTTGCCAAAGCGTTGTTCATTTCCACTTGCTCGAGCTCCAAATCATGGTGTGCGATGAGACTGAGAAGGGCTCGAGCTATGGTGTAACGTCTGAAGGGAACAAATGTCTCATCGAAATCAATATAAGAGACATGGGAAAAACCCTTAGCAATGAGATATACCTTGTACTTGTTGAGCTCACCGTTGAGCTTGTACTTCTGACGAAAGACCCGTCGTGCATCAATGGCCTTGCGCCTTGGTGGTAAACCGACCAGGTCGTATAGGCCATGGTCGTCTAGAGCTCTCAGCTCGTGTCGCATGGCAGCCTCCCACTGCTATGGTCAGGAGCTATACGTGCCTGCTGAATAGTGGCCGGATCAGGCAACGAGGGCATGGCGGAAAATGTGGCATGACAATTTGTGACGTTGCCAAGGATGGCGGCTTCCAGTGCTCACTCGTGCTCTATCCTGAGCAACGCATATCCAATGGAAGAGTCGGGGTGGACAACCCTTGTGGCCAAACCCAAGGCTTCCATGCCGGTCAAAAAAGCAGCAACAGAGAGGCAACAGATGAGTGACGACTGAGGTCACGGAGAAACACATACTCGAGAAACAGGGAATCATGGGACTTAATGACGCGCTGTCACTCAGGGTCACAGAACTGCCAGGTTCTTGACTGGACAGAAACACCCAAGAAGGGACAAAGGTGCCCACACTGGAAGAGCTTCCCGTTGCGAAGGTCTTTGAGAAGCCAAACAGACGCAATGCTTCCAAAGTCCTGAGCAAGGCGAAGGTTAGCACGAGTGTAGTAGCAACGCTCAAAAGGAGTGACGGCGCGTGGGAGAGGAACGTGCAGAACACATGGTCATGTCCAGACCCAGGTCATGTAACTCATGGCCTTAAAGGAAAACAGAGGGGAGAGGCTAGATTCAGACAAAAGGGTGTGAATGTCATCGTCAAGCGTCGGATTCCAGCTATTAGAGACTCTATTCTGCTGGGGTGTGTAGGGGGCGAACTTCCCCAAACACACCCCTTTGGACTCAAGGAACCTGGTGTTGGAGCCCAATAACTCACCGCCCCTGTCACTACAAAAGACGCATAGCGAGTGTTGACACGCCCGTTCAGCTTGCACAAGCCAGGACTCAATGATAGCACAAACATCACTCTTCTCACAAAGAGAAAAGATCCAACAAAAACGGGAGAAAATATCAGTGAGACAAAGAAAACACCGTTTGTTACCCCCAAGGAACTCATGAGAAAGGGGACCGATGACATCAGTGTGAACAAGGTCAAGGGGGTTGGAAGAGTAGGAGTCAGAGAACGCAAAGGGAGAGCGGTGCATTTTCCCCTGGACACAGTCACGGCAGTCAGAGGGACAGGGGGAAGGTAAGTGGACAGCAATAGGCCAACAGTGGGTTGAAGCAGAAGTATGCTAATGATGACATCAGTATGTACATGGCCAAGACGGCGAAGCAAACGCTAAACAACATCAGGGGAGAGAGAGGGTGCAGCATGAGTAAGAGAAGAATCAAAAGAGGAGGCAGAGGTTGTAAGAAGAGGAACAAGGTAAAGCTTGTCACACCTGATACCCTGGAAGTTGACGCAACCCAAGGGACAAAGATTGACAGTGCCACACCCTGACTAGCAGAGAAATCCATGCCCTTGTTGTCTAGGGAGGTGAACGACAGCACACGGAGCTCCAAGGAAGGTGCATACAAAACGCCAAGCACGAACAGCACACCAATAGGGCCAATAAAACGGACAACACCGTGGACAGGTTGTAACTGGCCGGATCCAGTGTACACAAAACGAACTGATTCGGCAGGGCCCAACGAGACGAAGGCGGAACGGACTGGCGTCATGTGTTGGGTGGCTCCTGAGTCGAGGACCCAGAAGCCTCTGGAGACAAAAACGTGGGGAAGTACACCACACGTGGCAACAATGCCAATAGAAGGAGGAGAAGATGCACAGATAAAGAGACAACGAGGGAGAACGACAGACTGCCAGTGCTCGACCCACGGGACAGATGCAAACGACGACCCGAGGACATGACCGGGGGGGTCCCCACGAAGGAAAAGCAGAACCTCTAGCTAATGAAGTCACACTCTCACCTCCCTCATTGCGAAGGTGAAGACATTGAAGAAGAGACTTCTCTAGCTGGGGCTCACTTTTGACGAATGGCACAGACGACGAGGTAGATGATCTCGAGGAAGGGGGATACCACAGAGGAGCGATGTAGGTTGGAGACGGTGGTCCAACGTAGACGGGCGCTCCATAAGACAGCGACCAATCTGAGGGAGAACGAACCGATGGAGGAGCGGAGGGAACGGCAGCGATGGAGTAGGCCTATATAGAGGAGAAATTGGTGGACCGAGAGGTGGTGCTAGGGCTGGAGCTGGTGGTGGAGGATGAGGAGGAGCCACTAGTGTGCGTCGAGCGAGCCGGCATGGCGTGTTTAAGTCATAGGTCATCAAAGGGTACGAGGCACTTATGAGTAGAGTGCTCGAAGGAGCTCCAGTTCCAACATACCACCTATCCAAGAACGTGAGATGGTGAAGTGTCTTTTGCCTTCCCCTTACTCAGGCCACAATAGCGTCCACGTCCACGGCCCTGGGAGGTGAGGACTGTGGCTGTAGAGGTCGAAGAGGAAGAGGAGGCCGAGGAGGATGCAGCGGCAAAGGAAGGAGAGGAGGAGAAAGTGGTGACAGTGGCAAATCCTGCCACTGCAATTCGGTACAGACGTTTGTTGTGAAGGCCGGTCCACCAGGCGACAAATCTCTCGGTGGTGAAGTCCCAGAGGACGCCAACACCATGTGAGGACTTGGCAGGCACAGGCTGCGAGGTGAGGCTCATTTTCCTTCACATTGCGGAGGAGGTCCGACAGCTCTGGAATCAACCCGTTGACCATAGTGAGCACAACAGACAACTGGCTTGGCGCAGCCTCACCAAGCTCACAAAGAAGCTTGAGCCCGCATGCCCAGTATGCATCCACCGTTTTGTCCACACGCATCAAAAGCCTGTTGAAATACATGGTGAGCGTGCTTTGAGTCGCTTGACCGGTGACGATAGTGCGACAACGAAGCATGGTGTATGTGCCGACTGGGTCAGCCAGATGTTGGACGGTAGGGTTAGCATTGTAGGTGCCGACCTCGTCGACAAGTGTCTCTGGCATAGTAGCAATGAGGACGCAACCAGCGTGAGCAGAATTAGCAGCTACTGGCATGAAGGATGGGACAGCTGGAAAATGATACTCCCGTATGTGCTCCCCCAGAGCCCAGGCCCTTAAGCGAGTCTCCCAGGAGGAATGCAAGACCAGTGGCTAATACAGGAGGTTGAGAGAATGCTGACAGGAGACAGAGGCAGGACTGGCAACAGGTGAGGAATTGGCAGGGTTCGCGGCAGCGGTGCTAGTGACGGAGGGAATGGAAGAGGCACCAGCAATGGTGCCAACAAAGGCAACAATTGGCAAGAAGGAGGTAGCACAGAGATGCTTCAGCACAATGGCAGCTACCTCATGAGCAAAGGCAGCGCGATTGTAATTGGCGAATTTCAAGCTATCTACAGCCTCACACTGAGCCTCGCGAGAGAGGTTCAGCTGGCGCTGAAGGTGTGCTATGACCAGCTTGTCGTCACCAGGCATGGTGACAACTGAGAGGCCCTACCAACAATTTTCAGCAGAGTCTCCCACGCCCCAGTGGGCGTGGGAAAACTAGGAGTGCCTCAGGCATGTTGAATATGTGTTGTAGGACAGCCCAGTCCAAGTCACATAAACAAGCCACCACAGAGGAAAGAGGCAGCGTGCAAGAAGAAGAGATGCAGGCCAAGAGCCCTCAGGAGGCAGTGGTGTGTGAGGGGGTGCGTAAACGAGCAAGTAGCACCGAGACAATGGAAGAAGCTACAATAGAGAGAATATAGATAGTAGACGGCGCTAGGACTACCAGAGCTAGGACTCCTGTGGTGAAGGCAGCATCCAAGATAGGGAGGACTGCCGCTACAGTGATGGCCACTATGACGAGGGTGATGACGGCTACAGAAATGGCAGATGCTACAGAAGCTGTTGCATAAGCCACAACTGATGCGGCTATAGCAAACTGCGTACCAATGTCTGTAGTCGCTGCAGCCACCAGTCCGGCTACAACTGCCGCCTCAATGTGGGACTCAACAGCATTTCCCACAGATGTGGAAGCAGGGGCGCGTGCTGCACGAGCTGCGGCGGCAAATGTGGCAGCAGCTACAACAGCGGTGTCTATCACGGCACAAGCAGTCCGCATGAGCTTGTGTGTATGCTCAACTGTGTCCTGACGCAAAGTGGTGTACAGCGATGTAGTGGTGGCGGCATGCGGCCGCTGGATCCCCCATGAGAAGCTAAGGTAACACGGGCTTACCGTGCTCTGTCGTACAGCACGTAGTGACGGCGTTGAGACCTCGGTCGTCGGGAGCGTTGCCTCTCAGGCAACTGGGTTGGCGCGCCACACGCTCCTCGTGGTGTTCACTCAGAGGTGCCGCACATAGCAACTCCAACTTCTCCAGCATGGCTATGCGCACCACCACGGTGGTGCTCTCTCGACAAAGGCATGGAGAGGGTGGCTTGCAGTGATGTGGCCGGGCAATCGCTGCTACCCCTGTAACATGGGTATTGACGGCTGATGCAGCTGCAATGCTACTTAGGTGGTTGTTGGCTGCTGGCTGTTGGCTTCTGCTGCAGTCAAAGATGTCACTATTGTTGTATTGTTGTTGTTGCAGGGCTGGCGGCGACTGCCAGGCATTGCACTGCATGCAATTGATGGCAATGCGATAGCGTGTTGTTGCTGCTATGGCGTTGTTGTGATGCTACTGCTACTGCTCTGGCCGTATGTTGCAGGCGGTGTCAGGAGTCCACAACATCGAGTGGCGGCTGCCATGAGCTAAGACGGCCGAGGAGACACTTCAACAGGACAGTCAAGGTTGTGGATATTGCACAGGGGTTGAAGTGAGGAGATGGTTTGCAGAAGTAAAGCTGCAGCCCTAGAGAAGACTAGCCGGCAGAAATGGGATGCGCCACGAACGGCGTGGATTGGTCCTCCGCAGAGGAGAGGATAAGGAGGGGAGGTCCTGACCACTAGAAGTAGGTCAAGTGTGATCCCTCCTTGTGCTGCCAAGGAGAGAGCTGGGGTAGCAACCAGTTGCGGGGTAGATGTGCGGTGATTAGAAGGCCGGCCGCAGCTTTGTCCCAGCCAGAAACCTAAGCAGCAGGTTGGGGCAGCATGCATTGTCGATGCAGCATGCGGGCTTCCACGCTCGTTGCTTAATTCTGCTGCCCCCTCAGTCTGCTGCTCTAGAGACTAATTCTGGAAGCTCTGGGTTTGTTACTCAAAAGTGCGCGCACCAGTGTTAGCACCAGAAAGCAGCTGAAAACTGAAAGTAACTCATTAGCAATGAAGAATGAGCAACAATGGGAGACCCCTCCAAGTTCTAGCTCCCCCCCACTAGTGTAGAACTTGTTACTCAGCTAACCAGCCAATCAGAAAATAATGCTAGACCTATTTTCTGGCAGGCAGGGTTTTCTCGGTCAGCCCTGCCAGACGCCCGACAGCCCAAAACCCGGGCGTCGTCCGCTTTGCCTGAAACCTGGACCATACCATAATACCGACACTGCGAACACAGTCGTGCAATCAGAATCAGCTAGGAAAATAGCTACAAGAAGTTATGGCTGCATGAACCCAGGCAGTGCCTACGACAGTCAACGATGCCAAACAGGGCCATACAACAGGAGACATGGACCCTCGGCATCGCATGATGCTGCAAATGCAATGCCACAGCCAGACACAACGCTAGGTGCATGCAGAGTGCATCTGCAGTGGCAGTGACCGCCGGCGGCCTGCCCACCGAGGAGACCTGCCGATGGAGCTGAGCGCATCACCAGAGGAGGAGGCTCCAGCGACGGGTGAGTGGGCCTCAGCGTGTGTCGGCTCCACCGAGCGACACTCCAGCGGTGTCAAGTCTCGCCGTCAATCATCTGCACGCTGATGTACACAGGCTGGGAGGACACAACATAGTCCAATGAGAGATGCAAAAAAACCAACACTCCCCCATGACTCACAGGCGTAATGCACATGTGAGGGCAGAGACACAGTCAACGACCAAACTCCCCCAAGCCAAGCAGAGATGCAAGTAGGGACAAGGAGAGTCACTCACGGACGCATGCCGACTGAACTCACAGCCTTCTTGAACGAGTCGCGGTTCAATGCCTTGGTCAAGAAGTCGGCCAACTGCCGTGCTGTCTCAACCCACACAATGCTGACGCTACCGTCATGCAACAACGAACGCACATAGTGATACTCAACATTGATGTACTTTGTGCGTGTGTGATGCACGCCGTCATTGTCGGCGATGGCAATGGCACTCTCATTGTCACAATGCAAAGTGATGGATGCGACGGACTGACGCAACTCGGACAACAGACGACGCAACCACACACTTTCACACACGCCTGAGCCAAGAGCAACATACTCAGCCATAGCAGTGCTGCGTGCAATGCATCCCTGCTTGCAACTGCGCCAGGACACAACTGTGCCGCCAATCAGAAAGATCCAGCTTGTGCGACTCTTACTGTCCAGACTGCCGGCCCAATCACTATCGGTGTAGCCCACTGCGACAACAGACGGCTGACGGCGGAACATGAGACATCGCCGAGGAGTTGAGACAACATAGCGCATTACTCGGATCGCGGCCTCGTAGTGGAGGTGACGCGACTCCTAAGAGAACCGGGCCAGGAGGTTGACGGCGAACGCGATGTCTGGGCGCGTCGTCGTCGCCAGGAACATCAGTGCCCCGATGACTCGCATGTACGTGGTCACTGTTGGTTCTAGTGGGTGTGGAGGCACCCTCAAGGATGCCTAGCTCTTGCTGATGCACGCTACCAAGGTTTGGGGCAGCCAAGAGACACCAATGGTGAAGAGTGTGGAGCACAAGGATCACGGATGTGAGTGGGCAGAACACGTCGCATTCAGTAGAACTGAATCGAAACACGATTTTGTTACTTAGCATAGTAAGATTGCATCAGATCCTTATAGCCTGTGATCTAAGCTTTCCAACGCATCCAAGCACGCCCAAAACGGAGCAGTAGAGCCCCTGCTACGGCCGTCGAAGTAACCCTTGGTGGAGCCGCCCACCTGGTCTTGCACTCTAGGCAACGGGAGGCGCTTCGACGATGACCAGTCGAAGCGCCTTTCCTCGCCCAGAAGTCAAGGAGAAGTTCATCCTGGTCAAGGAGGTCCTTATGGTCACCTCATTCATGCCCCGGGTGCATTTGGAGGCCATTAGGAATGAACTCGGATCCCTGGCGGTGGAATATCCCGCCACCCATGGCGGGTACCAGATTCCACCCATCCAACACCCGTTTTTCGGGCTAGGATAACTTTCTGAATACTCACTCAAATCAAGCGATTCAAAGCTCGATCCTGCATGGAAAAATCCAAGGAATCCAAATCTAAAGTCAGATCAGGTGTTCTACCACTCCTCAGTGGTCGAACCAGGGAGTACACTCAACGGCACTCATGGTAAGGGGCACACCATGTCAACAATCTCCCCCTTGCACCGCAGCCTTGATGCCCTGTCCTTGGAACCTGTAGCATTTTAAACATCACAGCGCAGACGGATCTCCATGCAGCTCGCGTCGTGCCTGTCCTTTGGCTGTGCCTTGGTCATGGCATCGGCAAGCATGCGCTTAGTGCCACAATGCACAATAGCCGCATCTCCCTTCGCCACCAAGTCCCGCGCGTATTGATGATGGATCTCGATGTGCTTGGTCCTCCTGTACAACACTGGGTTCTGGGTGAGGCTGATGGCACTCATGTTGTCAACGTTGAGTACCGTCGGCTTCCTTTGCGGCACGCCGATCTCCTTTAGCAGCCGCCTCAGCCACACTGCCTCCTTTGCGGCCTCCGCGAGTGCGATGTACTTCGCTTCGGTGCTGGACAGCGCCACGCAGTCCTGCTTCCTGCTTGCCCATGAAACTACTGCACCACCAAGCACAAACACGTACCCCGACATTGATTTTCTGTCATCCACATCACCAGCCCAGTCGACATCCGAGTAGCCGACCAACTCGAGGGAGTCGTCACGTGCTCCCCCTCCAAACACGAGCCGCGACTGTTTTTTCGCCTTGAGATAGCGGAGGATTCACTTCACCGCTTGCCAATGCAACGGCCCGGGGTCAGCAACGTAGCGGCTCACTTGGCCCTCCGCGAAGGCCAGGTCTGGCCGTGTTGCCACCATGGCGTACATGATGCTTCCCACTGCGGACTGGTATGGCACACCTGCCATCTCCTCCTTCTCCTCGTCCGTGCTCGGGCCCATGCTCGAGCTCAACTCACACGTGGTGGTCATGGGTGTGCCGATGGGGTTGCACTCCTCCATGTTGTAGCGGCGGAGCACCTCTTGCAAGTACTTTGCCTGCCCCATCTCGAGCGTGCGTGCCTTGCGGTTTCTCTTGATGGCGACGCCGAGGTAGTACTCGAGCTCGCCCATGTCGGTCATTTTGAACCGACCGCCCAGCTGCCGCTTTAGGTTCACCAACTCCTCCATGTCCGACGACACGAGGATGAGATCGTCCACGTAGAGTGCCACGATCTGGTGCAACCCCGGCTGCTTCCGCACGTACATGCAGTGATCCGCCTCGCAGCGCTTGAAGCCAAGCTTGGCCATGAAGCCGTCCATTTTCAGGTACCACATGAGTGGCGCTTGCTTCAGCCCATAGAGCGCCTTGCGAAGCCGGCACACCTTCCCCGGCGGTACGTCCACAGCCTCCGGCACCTCCATGTAGACCTCCTTGTCCAGGTCGCCGTTGAGGAACGCAGTTTTCACGTCCATTTGGTGGACTTCGTAGTCGCGCACCGCCGCCACCGAGAGGATGGAGCGAATGGAGGCGAACTTCGCCACCGATGCGAAGGTTTCATCGTAGTGTTCACCCTTTTGCTGGGCGTACCCCTTCGCGAACAGCCGCGCCTTGTACCGCTCCACCTTCCCCTCCTTGGTGAGCTTCTTCTTGAAGATCCACTTGGAGCCGATGATTTTTGCGCCCTCCGGCCTGTCAATCAGCTACCAAGTGCCATTTTCTTCATGGGAGGCGAGCTCAAATTTTATAGCTCCCTCCCACTCAGCCCCATCCTTCCGCTGCAACGCCTCCTTGACGGTCTCAGGCTCCTCTTGCGCAAAGAACGCTCGAGCGAGTCCAGTCCAGATGCCCTTTCCGGCATCGTACCTCTTTGTCGTCCTCCTTGCGCGTCCGCTTCTCCGGGGCTGCTGCTGTTGAGGCTGCTGCTGCTGCTATTGCTGCCCCCTCGCGGTGCCACTCGCACCGCTGGCCTGCTCCCCCTCTCTTGGGGACCGTGGAGATGCGGACTCACTCCCCGCCTCATCGTTCAGCTCCACTGCTGCCGGCGCTTCAGACTCGTTGTCCGACACGGCTGAATGCAAATCAGCCGCCCTCACATCGCCCGGATGGTTTTCGCTGACTGGAGCCGATGGGACGTCACCCTCTTTTGCGTCCTCCGGTGTCTCCCCCTCAAGGAGTGGCAGCCACTTCCCACGCTTGGAGAGACCCGCGTCCTTGTCCGTCCAATGGCTGGCCTCGTCGAACGTGACGTCGTGACTCTTCACGATCTGCTGCCTCCGCGGGTCGAAGAGCCGGTACGCCTTGCTCCCGCTCTCGTACCCGACAAAGATGCACCGGCGAGTCCGTGGGTCCAGCTTGCCCCGCCCCTCCCGTGCCTGCACAACAACATGTGCAACACAACCAAACGTGCGGAGGTGTGCCACAGTTGGCTTCCTCCCGCTCCACACTTCTTGTGGCGTCTTCCACACCTTGGACTCTGCGTCTTTTAGCGGCTTCGTGGGCGTCAGGTTCATGATGTACGCCGCTGTCCGTGCCGCCTCGCCCCAGTACCGCTACGCGAGGCCGACATCACTCAACATGGACCGGACCATGTTGAGGATGGTGCGGTTCGCCCTCTCGGTGACGCCGTTCTGCTGCGCTGAATGTGGCGTAGTTTTCTGCCACGCGATCCCCTTGCTCTTCATCCATGCCGAGCAGCCCTCGTACTCGCCGCCATTGTCGCTCCGGAACGCCTTCACCTTCAACTCCGTTTGGCGCTCCACGGCCGCCACAAACTCCTGCATACAAGTCAGGACATCACTCTTCCTCTTGATGATGTAGAGGTAGAGCTTGCGGCTGTGGTCGTCGATGAAGGTGACGAAGTAGCGAGCGCCCCCGATGGAGCTCTCGAATGGTCCACACACGTCAGTGTGGACCACCTCCANGTAGACTCCCTTGCCATCATGGCTTGGGTGTCCTTCTTCCCGCCCTTCCTGGGCTGGTCCGACTTCTTGTTGGGGCAGTTGCGTGCATAGTGGCCCTGTTTGCCACAGTTGTAACACTCCCTCTTCTTGTCACCTCTCTTGGTACCCTGGTTAGCACCCTTCCCCTTCTTGCCTCCCCCTCCAGTTTGAGGGCGGACGGCATAGGCTGAACTTGATGTTGCCCCGCTCTCTCTCCCACCACGCCGCATCCATTCGTTGCGGACGTACTCAGCCACCTTCGGGTGCTTCAGCTCATCGGCGGACCAGCCGCCTACGACGGTGATCATGGGAATCCAACTGTCCGGCAAGGCCAGAAGGAGGATCATAGCTTGCAGCTGAGGGTCGACCTTCCATCCAGTGGCTACGCACTCGGCAGTAAGGGACTCAATCTGCTGCAGGATCTCCATGATGTCGTCGCCTTCGTTGGCTCGGAGGGTGACGAGCCTCTTGAAGACGAAGAGCTGGTTAGCAAGATTGGTGGANAAACTCCTGCATACAAGTCAGGACATCACTCTTCCTCTTGATGATGTAGAGGTAGAGCTTGCGGCTGTGGTCGTCGATGAAGGTGACGAAGTAGCGAGCGCCCCCGATGGAGCTCTCGAATGGTCCACACACGTCAGTGTGGACCACCTCCAGTTTTGCCGATGCACGCGTCCCTTTGCCATCAAACGGCTGCCGTGTCGCCTTGCCAACCACGCATGGCTCGCACACGGCATTCCTGGCCGCATCGAGGCCCTTGACCTCAAGGCCCCGCACCACTTCCTTCTTCGCCATGTCCCTCACAGTTGAGGGAGCGATGTGACATAGGCAGCGGTGCCATAGGTCGAGATTTCCTTCATCCTTTGTCACGAGGTTGACGGCATTAGTCCTTACCGCATCGGCAAGGACCTTGGTGCGAAGAAGGTACAGGTCCTCCTCCCTCTTGCCACGCGCAATCACCTCGCCGTCTCCCTCCTTCCGGATGATAGCCTCCTTCTTGTTGAAGAGCANCTTCAGCTCATCGGCGGACCAGCCGCCTACGACGGTGATCATGGGAATCCAACTGTCCGGCAAGGCCAGAAGGAGGATCATAGCTTGCAGCTGAGGGTCGACCTTCCATCCAGTGGCTACGCACTCGGCAGTAAGGGACTCAATCTGCTGCAGGATCTCCATGATGTCGTCGCCTTCGTTGGCTCGGAGGGTGACGAGCCTCTTGAAGACGAAGAGCTGGTTAGCAAGATTGGTGGACTGGTAGATGGTGCATAGTTTCTTCCAGGCCTCCGCGGCCTCCGTGCATCCTTGAATGAGGGAGCGTTGCGTCGGAGCAAGCGCATACACCACCAAAGCAAGCGCCTTCTTGTTGCGCTTCTTGTACGCTTTCACTTCCTCCGGCGTCGCGGTATCCGGAGGGGCAGTTTCTTCACCCTTGACGAGCTCAAGCAGGCCCTTGTCATCAAGGAAGACCTCAAACTCCCACCTCCAAAGGTGGAAGCCAAGCCCGTCGAACTTGGAGACGCCAATGCTCTCGTGCTCGGTCAGTGCCATGGCGCGCGGCGGTAGCGTGAACGTTGTAGAGCTAGGGTCCTTCTAGGCACGTGGGCCCATAACCATTTGTTGGCTCTAGTGGGTGTAGATGCACCCTAAAGGATGCCTAGCTCTTGCTGATGCACGCTACCAAGGTTTGGGGCAGCCAAGAGACACCAATGGTGAAGAGTGTGGAGCACAAGGATCACGGATGTGAGTGGGCAGAACACGTCACATTCAGTAGAACTGAATTGAAACACGATTTTGTTTCTTAGCATAGTGATATTACATCAGATCCTTATAGCCTGTGATCTAAGCTTTCCAACGCATCCAAGCACGCCCAAAACGGAGCAGTAGAGCCCCTGCTACGGCCGTCGAAGTAACCCTTGGTGGAGCCGCCCACCTTGCCTTGCACGCTAGGCAACGGGAGGCGCTTCGACGATGACCCGTCGAAGCGCCTTTCCTCGCCCAGAAGTCAAGGAGAAGTTCATCCTGGTCAAGGAGGTCCTTATGGTCATCTCATTCATGCCCCGGGTGCATTTGGAGGTCGTTGGAGACGAACTCGGATCACTGGTGGTGGATTAT
>SZWC01003451.1:180384-197452 GCA_023375785.1 Penium margaritaceum
GCACGCATGCACGTACGCACACACACACACACACACACACACACACACACACACACACACACACACACACACACACACACACACACACACACACACACACACACACACACACACACGCTCCCACACCCACGCCGAGACACACCTGACGAGCACGCCCACAGGCCTCGAGCGCTGGCTGCCATCTGCTGCCTCTCCAGAGGACGTCGACGACGATGACAGACTCGGACCCAAGGACTTGAGCGTCGCAGCACTGCCCAGAAGGGAAGCTCCTCCCCCAAGAGCATCAAGTCCAGCCACAGCCGCTGCCCCAGCGCCCGCGGGTTTGGGACAGTGGTTGCGTGCGCTGTGGTTGCCATCGCCCCCCCCGGAGCCATCCACTGCCGCAGGAGCAGGGGCCAGCACAGCGGCAGCTGCCAGCTGGCGGAAGAAGATGCGCCACGACCCCATCCATGGGCCAAAGTCGAGGATGTGTATGATGCGCTGCTTCAGCTGCTGATGCCGATGACGCCGTTGCTGCCGTTGCTGCTGCTGCTGCTGCTGCTGCTGCTGCTGCTGCTGCTGCTGCTGCTGCTGCTGCTGCTGCTGCTGCCGCTGCTGCTGCTGCTGCTGCTCATTTTGATAATGATGATGATCCCTATCTTGAAGCTGTACAGGTGTTGTGGCCAGCTGCTGCGGCTTCTGCCACTGCTGCCACAGCTGCTGCTGTTGCTGCTGCTGCTGTTGCTGCAGCCACAAGTTTGACTGTGATGCTGATGACAGAGGAGGAGGAGGAGGTGAGGGGGACTGTGTGGGCAAAGTGTGCGGTTCTGCATGGACGGTCGCATCCGCCACCACGCCAGCCATCCCCGTGAGCCAAAACTCCTTGTACGGCACTTGCGCCACAAACTCGGACGCCACCATCACTCCCTGCGGCAGCCGCAGCGACGACCAGTCAGCGACGACCAGTCAACGACGACCAGTCAACGACGACCGGTCAACGACGACCAGTCAACGGCGACCAGTCAACGACGACCAGTCAACGACGACCAGTCAACAACGACCAGTCAAGGACGACCAGTCAACAACGACCAGTCAACAACGACCAGTCAACGACGGCCAGTCAGCGACGACCAGTCAACGACGACCAGTCAACGGCGACCCGTCAGCAATGACCAGTCACCTACAACCCATCAGCGACAACAAGACAATGAGCAGTCACGCAGGGAGGACATCTCTCCCATGACTTGGCAAAAAACGTCAGCGGAGGACATCTCTCGCATGACTTGGCAAAAAGCGTCAGCGGAGGACATCTCTCCCATGACTTGGCAAAAAGCGTCAGCGGAGGACATCTCTCCCATGACTCGGCAAAAAGCGTCAGCGGAGGAGCGACGTGTCCACAGTCATCGTGCCCTGCGACGCCGGCCACGGCCAATCGCGCGCGGCTGAAACATTTCTCGGGTGTTTACCAACAGGTCTTGAGGGGAGGAGCAATGCGTGCACACGTCATTCCTCGAGCTCCCACGCCATCGTCGTGCCATGCAGGCGCGCCAGGCAGGACCGGTCACACACATGCGCACGAACGAGACTGATGGCAAGTCTCGTTCACACCACTCGCGCATTTGCTCGGACCAAACAAAGCAAACCGTTGCCGTCGAAGCAGGGTGAATTTTTCTTCAGCACACTTGTCCCACACACACACACACACACACACACCGGGCACTGGAGTCGGGGCAGGGAGAAGCGAAACACGCCAGACGAAACCCAGCCTGACCGCAGGTCAGTTTCGATGGCTACCCACAAAAAAGGCAGTGACTGCCCACACACGCCCACAGTTGCCCACAAGCTCTCAGAAGTGCCAGCAGGCTCTTCTGACGATTTCTCCTCCCTGAAATTCCCATTGCCCCAGAAAAAAAAAAAAACGGTCGGCGACACCCAGAGCGCACACTGGCAGTGGTGTATGTGCAGTGGGTGCAGCACTCGTGAGCGAGCGCAACACTCACAGACGAGCGCAACACCAACGAACGAGCGCAACGATAACGGGCGAACGTGACAATCACAGGCGAACGCAACGATAATGGGCGAACGCGACAATCACGGGCGAACACAACAAAAACAACGGGCGAGCGCGACACTCACGGGCGAGGAGAAATCGGGTGGCTTGAGGAAGAGTGTCATGGCGTCGCCTTTGGTGCGGTGGTGCAGCGCCTGCACCACATAGTGCACCAGCCGCTGGATGGGCGAGCCGTGCTGCGACGCGTCCGCCTGCAACAGCGGGAGCAGCGTGCTCATGCGCACCTGCACAATCCCCTCCCCCCCCTCCCCCCCCACCCTCACAAGAGGCCCACGCACACCACCCATCGAAGGGAGGTGTTCGCGTTGGATATATGGAGTTTAGACGTTTTGCAAAACGTCTAAAAATGGAGTTTAGACGTTTTGCAAAACGTCTTAACTCCATATAGCCCCCCCCACCCTCACAAGAGACCCACGCACACCACCCATTGAGGGGAGATGTTCGAACGTTGGAACGGTCGACATGGGAACTAGGAGGAAGCAGGTCGGTACTCGGCAGGGCGTGAAGTGTGCTGGCGCGCGCATGTGCAAAACTCCGTGCTACGAACCACACACAGGGGACCAGCGGGGCACGCGACCAGCCGTCGACAGGCAGGCCGGCGGAAGCGCGGACGCGGACAGGCAGACAGGCAGGCGGTCGGGCCAGCTGGCCAGGCCTGCTGGAAAGGCTCACGAGTGAGCGGGAGTGCGGAAGGGCTGGCGGGCGGACAGGCGAGGAAGCGGGTAGGCAAGGAGGCGGGCAGGCGAGGGGGCGGGCAGGCGGGAGTCCAGGAGGGCCGGCAGGCGTGCGATCGGGTGGGTAGGTTTGGTGGGCAGGCAGGAAGGTGTAGAGCATGTCCGCCTGTAAGCCTACCCACGTGTCAGGGAGAGGTGGAAGAGCAGGCTTTCGGCCCGGCCAACAAACATGTAGGAAGGCAGGCAGGCAGGTCGATAGGCAGGCTGGACGGCAAGTCGGAAAACAGCCGGGCCAGGCAGGTAGTCGTGTGGGCAGGTAGGGTTGTTTGGGGGTCGGGAGATAGGGCAGGCCGGCAGGTGCGTAAGTAGGTAGGCAGGCGGCAGGAGAGCGGGCCGGCAAAACAGGGCGAGGAGGGCCGGCAGCTGGCCTTGCATGCGAAGCCCATGCACGACCATGACCAGTCAGCCCGGTCAAGCAAACCAGAAGCCGCGCCGAGGCGCACGACTACTGCACTGAAAGGGGCCATGCAGAAACAAATGATGAAGCGTGCGACGCGGAACTGCGCGCGCCGACCTCTCGATGACCCACCCGCGTGGTGTTCCGCTTCTCGCCTCTCGTCCTGCACAGCCGGCAGCCGGGGCTGCGCTGACGGCGGCGCGGGCGCTGCCACGAAACGGCCAGCAACGGGAGAATGAGAAGAAGTGGGATGCGCAGCAGAGGGATGAGCCGCGGCGAAAGCACCACGCAGGGCCCTCTGCCACACACAGAACCCTCTGAGGGAGCAGAGAGCCAGGGCCTAGCTCCGTGGCGCCTCGCCCGCACCAGGCTGCCACGTGCGAGCTGGGAAGAGTGTCGAGGTGGGAGCAAGCGCTTGGTGGGTAAGACACGGTGCGGAGAGCTCCCGAGCAAACACAGAATTACACTGGCCTGCTACAAGCGGCCCATTCATGCCCTTGCCACTTCCAACATTCCTACCCCAGCCCCCCCTCCCCCCCTCATCCACCCAGACCACTACGGCCACTCATCACATCATTCAGTCCCAAAGGAGAACTAGAAGCAGCAGTAAGCTGGAACACAGAAGAGTACATGCAGCAGCAGCGGCGGCGGCGGCGGGGGCGGGGGCGGCGGTTGCGGCAGCAAAAGCAGCAGCAGCAGCTGCAGCAGCGGCGGCGGCAGCAGTAGCAGCAGAAGCAGAAGCAGCGGAGGCGGCGACAGTGGCGGCGACCGCGACGGCATAGGTGGCAGCAGGAGCGTCAGTGCCAAGAAGATTATCTTCTACGCTCGATCAACAAGGCCACGGTTTGATCCAGAAAAGGATCGTCTGACAGAAATCAGATGGGTTGGGGGAGCGACCTCGACCAGAGACTGAGTCTGCCAGGTGCCAGGGACTCGAGCGTCTGGTGACTCGAGCGTCTGGTGACTCGAGCGTCTGGTGACTCGAGCGTCTGGTGACTCGAGCGTCTGGTGACTCGAGCGTCCGGTGCACGCACCTGGTCTGCCGTCACCACAGCCTCTGCGAGCGCGATGAGCCTCCCCTTGAGCTTCGTCACCACGGTCACCGTGCCACCCGCAGCGTCGAGCCGCCCGGGCACCTCCCCTCCTCCGCCCGCGGCCAGGAGCAGCTGTTTCCCTCTGTCCTTCCACGCATTCCCACCGTCGCTCCCAACGCAGTGCGAGCGCGTGGGCGCTGCCCCGCCGGGCACGCCCAGGTCGCCCCTGCCGCTGCGGCCGCTGCTGCTGTTGCTGCTGCTGCTGCCCCCGCTGTAGCCGCCGAGGTACCATGCAAGGTCTTCGAAACTGGAGGGGTCCTGCAGCTCGTGGTACTCCGCCACTGGCCGGTCGATCCACTCCGGGGCTAACACCTGTGCCTCTCCCCGCCAGCCGCCCCTCGCCAAATCTCTACCCGCCGGCTGTGCCAAACCATGCGCTGCCGTGCCTGCTGTAACTGCTGCTGCTGCAGCAGCAGCAGCAGCTGCTGTGACCGGTGCAGCAGAGGGCACGGCGTGCGATCCTGCACCACCCCTAAAGTGCACGTTCACTTGCGTTTGTAGGGCTGCTGCTGCCGCCTGCTGCGCCAGCGGCTCTCCCCTCGGAACGGAGGAGGAGTTGAAGAGCCCGCTCGTCTGCATCGCCCCACATGACAGTGGCCCAGCAGTTGTTACGCCAGCAGCGGCTGCAGCGGCATCAGAAGCAGAAGCAGCAGGGCCGGTCCCTGGCGACAAGAGGACGGCCGGAGTTTCTACACCTACGACCGCCCGTTGGCAGCGCTGCAGCGCTTGCTGCCGTGACTGCAGCACATGCCGTGGCTGGCCTTGCTGCTCCCACTGCAACTCTTCGATATACGCAAGCTCACAATCATGAAGCGCTTGCACTTGTTGCGTCCGCAGTCCAGGCAAGGAAGGTGCCGCCAGCCGCATCTGCTGCATCTGCTGCTGCTGCTGCTGCTGCTGCTGCTGCTGCTGCTGCTGCTGCTGTTGCTGTTGCTGCTGCTCCTGCTGCTGCTGTTGCTGTTGCTGCTGGTTCTGGAGCTGTTGCTGTTGTTGCTGGTACTGATGTAGTTGCTGTTGTTGCTGCTGCAGCTGCTGATGATGCTCCTGCTCCTGCTGCTGCTGCTGCTGCAGCTGCTGATGATGCTCCTGCTGCTGCTGCTGCTCCTGCTGCTGTTGCTGCTGCTGCTGCTGCTGCTGCTGCAACTGATGCTGATACTGATTCTGGGGCTCTCCATACACGAACCTCAATTCGTCTTCATCCTCTTCTTCGCCTTCCCTCAGAATACCCTCCCCATCCTCCCCTCCATCCTCGTCCGTTCCTACCAGCGCAGCTAGCCGCGCCTCCAGATCCAAAGGCTTGCTTTCCAGGCTCCCCACAGCCAGAAGAGGCTCCGCCTTCGGCGCAGGCGTGCCCCCGTCCCCTGCTCCTCGGCCCCCTCCCACCGACTCCCTGCGCTTCCTCTCCTCCTCCTCTGCCCGCAGCCCCTTCCGCCGCTTGCGCTTCCGCGGCCCGCACGGTGGCCTCACTGTCTGCAGCTCCGGGGCCACAGAACCCTGGGGTTTTGCCGCACCCGGCGGTGGAGGCGGGGACGGGGCAGACGCAAGGCCCCCAGCACGTTTTGCTCCGCTTGCCGCTCCTGCCCCATCCCAGTCCCCCGCAGGGGACTGGGATCCCAAGATCCCGCTCTCCCGGCCTCCCATTCCAAAGACCGAAGCCTTAACCTCCTCGTCATCAGCGGGCGTCCGTCCCAGCACTTGGTCATTGTGCTGAAGCAACGACCCCGTATGGGGGACCGACCCCGCACCCGCCCCGTCCCTGACCCCCCGCAACACTGATGCAGTCTCCTGGCCTACAACGCTGCCCGCTGCCACGGGCAAACCGGCCTCCGTCTTCACAGCCCTAGAAACCGAATCTCGTGAAGCTTCGGGTGCTAGCCCTCCTGCTGCAGGGCCCTCACTGTCCGCACTGGCGCCAACGGTACCAGCAGGCGGCCTGCCAGCACGAGCTGCTGCAACAGCAGCCACGTCCTTGGCAAGGGGCAGCAGGCCCGCGGGAGATGCCAGAGGCTCCGTGGGGAGGGCTGAAGGGGGCGGCAGGGATGCCGGGACCGGGGTAGGACGTACAGGCGGGGACAAAGCCCGCGCTGGACTACAGCCGGGGCTCAGCGACACCGGGGGCTGCGGCGCGGCAGGCCACTGGCCTCCAATCTGGCTCCCGTTGTGGCCTTCGTTCTGCGGCCCTGCCAGGGAAGGCACCGTGTGGGACGCCATCGACCCCGGCCTGCTCAGAAGCACAGGGGGCTGCATCCCGCTCCCGGACTGCACCAGGAGAGCCCCGTCGGGGCCCACCGCCACAAGCTCCGGCCACAGCCCGTCCATCCCGGGGCTTGACAAGCGCCAAGTGCCACCGCCCACAAGATAGCCGCTGCCACCGCCGCCGACGCCGCTGCCACCGCCGCCGACGCCGCTGCCACCGCTGCCCGTCGCCCCCCCTGCCATTGTCGCCGCGGACCCCGCACCTGCTGGCGCCTGCGGCCCATCACCCCTCCCCCTCTGTGGCACATTCTGTGGGCTGGTGCTCTGACCAGCGATGGAGACGGCGTCCACTCCACGAGGAGAAGGCCGCGCGGGCCCCTCAAGAGCAGCCATCCGCGCACTGCCAGACGGGGCGGCGGTGGGCTGGAGCTCCCTGGGCTGGAGATCGAGGCCTGCCGCCGATTTCGCAAGGGTCTGCGGCGGCAGCAGCGGCGGCGGCGGCGGCGGAGCTTGCACAGCAGCCAGCCAACCGGCAGCAGCTTCCAGGTTGAATGGCGACGCGAGGCCTCGGTACAACAAGGCTCCTGCGGCAGCCCCTAAATCGCCCCCACCCTCGTTGTCCACCTGGATTCCCGCTGATGATGATGATGCTGCTGCTGGTGGTGCTGCTGCTGCTGTTGCCGATGTTGCTGAAATTACCGCTCCTCCTGCCGATGCAACTGGTGCCGACGCACTCGAGCTGAAAGTCGGCACTGTTCCATCCGCCCATAAACCACACCCTGAGCTTAAGCCTCGCACACTCGACGAAAACAGACCACTCCAGCTGCTGTTGCTGCCGCCGCCGCCGCTTTCGCCGCTGCTGTTAACCGGTGCCATGTGGCTGCCGAACCCGTCCTCACCAACCCTGTCGGTCATGGCGACTCCCTTTGCGGGGCCGAACCTCGAGGTCATAGCGGTGGCGGTAGCGGGGAGAGAGGCGGCGGCGTTGCAGCCGGCGTTGCTGCTGTTACCTGCAGCACAAGGTGCTTCGTTGCTGCTGCCCGGCGCAGACATAGCAGGCCCAACCAGTGCCTCCGCCGCGGCGTTTGCCATGTCCATCGGCCAGTCGACGTTATCCACGACCCCGGGCACGCCCATGCCCATCCCCGTGCCCATCCCCATGTCCATGCCCATGCCCATGCCCATGCTCATGCCCATTGGTAGACCCATGCCCACATGGATGCCCGTGCTCACACCCATGCCGATACCCATGTTCATGCCCATGCCCGTGCCCATGGTCACGCCCATGCCGAGGTTCACGCTTCCATCCCCTACGCTGCCGCCGATAACGCAGTCACCTCCTGCCGCTGCCGACCAAGGGTCGACGTCCATCATGCCGCGCTCCACCAAGAGCGTCCCCTGCACTCGGCTCTTCTTCCTCACTCGAAGCCCAGAGAGTGAGGCTGGCGGAGACCCTGAAAGTTAGCCGGAGACCTAGCAGTTGACCTCACAGGACGTCGAATTCGACTCCTGCGGCTCGGATCGACTCACTGGCAGTGACTTCGACTATAGGTTTTGCAGCTTGTCCCGCCTAACTACTGATTTCTTAATGCTCTGCGTCGACGAGGGCACGGGTTTTTGCTGCCCGGTGAGAGGGATGCCAGCCGCGATCCCCGTGTCATCGCGAATTTTGGTTGTACGGATTCTTTTCCGTATTTGTCGGTCGGACATCACCCAAGGTGGGATAATGCGGTTTGACGCATGACGCTGGTGATATGACGAGCCTGTTGTGATGGTGGTCCACTGCAAGCAGTGCGTGAGGTGTGGGTTTTAGTTTCATGCACTTTCCACGACTGGACTATTCCGGTTCGTGGATTGCGCTGACTATGAAAAACGAATATTTTTGCTCTTATGCTCGAGGATTAACCTGTATGTTACAGGTATTAGGGTTGATTTTTCCGGTTTCTGCGAGTTGGACGTTTCCAGAACGTTGGGAAGAGTTTCGCGTCGGCAAAAGGTTGAGCAGTCATATCGACTTGCCGGGACAGCACATCGTCTTGGAATGATTTAATGGAAGCAAGTTGCAGCAGACGCAAAGATCGTCCGCTCGTACAAGTATTCGCCACGTCACGTAACGCCAAATACATGAGAATCAAAATCACAATTAGTGCGGCGATTCCTTCCCTGCGACGGCTGCGCAAACTAGGGGCTGGTTTGGATTTCACCACACGGCCGAGACCACACGGCTGTGTGGTCCAAACAGCCAGAATCGACGGCCTGTGGGACTTGACGGCAGGATACGCGGTTCGACTGGCCCAGCCCTCCCGTCGATCCCTGCATTGACCATACAGTTTGTGTGATCAGAGGTCCATGTGGTGAAAACCAAATGGGACCTAGTCTTGGGCCGCGGCTGGGAATGGTAGGGACTTGATCGAATCCCACTTATTTGCACCACTTATCGTCAGGAAGGCTCAAAATTTCAGTATTCGATCTACGGTTCCGACGCGAGAAGACGATATATCGGAGGACTCTCCGGATCGCTATAGCCAAGACTGACGGCAGAGTAATCCCCGCCTAGCGGCCGTCACGGCTCCTTGTTGTGGAGATTAGGGGAACGGGGAAAAACTGCTCCCTGAGAGACTCCGTCCGACTGTGGGGTGAAAAAGTGTGTGGGTTGAGGGCAGGGGTGGGTGTGCCTTGAAGCTTCAGATTGTCCGTCTCTCGGCTCACCAAGAGGGTTTGTGGCCGTCAGGTCGATTGACCTGAATAAGAGTTGAAATCGCTTGCGACAATGATTTGATTGACTCTCGAGCGATAACTTCCATATTTCCATCGCAAACCGGTTGTGGGTGGACGAAATCGTGGGTGGGGTTCGATCATGTTCCCACTCACCCATTCCCAGCTGCGGCCTTCGAGTGCGCACGCGGTGGAATGCGCCACAGCAGTTCCCTGAAGCTGACGCGGGGGATGCTCTCCCGCGAGTGGCCAAGGGCGTGATCACATAGGCGTGGCCTGTCCGCCACCGGAAATGGCTTCGTCATTTTCTGGAAATGTCCCCGGACGGCGAATCCGCAACGTTTGCGACGACAGGAACGTTACGCGAATGGGACTGGTTGTCGTCCATTCTAGATGTTAAGGGACTGTTCCAGCAGAGTCTCTTGCAATGCACGCAGCAGCATGCATCCCTACATTTGTGACGCATATTAACACTGCGTTGTTGTTTGCCGTTTTGAGCAAGCTTACACAATCATGGACTACGATAGCTCAGCCTGAAAATTTTGGACATCCTCCAGTCCCCCTAATCGATGCATCAGTCAGAAAAGGGTAGAGGAAAGAAGACAAGTTGTCACGGGGTTGCATGGGCGCGCGACTGCGGCAATCTAAGCTACTCCAAGATAACACACCGTGAAAGAGCTCAACAAGATGGCTTTCGTCCAGACACCTTCGTTGGGTGATTGTGGTTGTTGGATGTGGGCATATGTGTGCCTCTCCTCCTGGTTGTCATACGTGGCTTTGTACCACCATCCTTTCCCGGTGGAGGGGTAGCTAAGATAAACATAATAATCGACCGACCTATTGGATTAAAGTGTGGGTGAAAATGGGAGCTCAACTTTGTTGTGCAGCTCGATCACACCAGCTTTTTTGCATGTTTATTAACTCTGTTTTCTTTCCAACATACTCACGCCCTGCGGATGGTCGTCTTGGTCCAGACACCCAAGTGTCACCACCAGGTCCGCACCTTGACATCGCTGGCAGCCCTCGGCCAGTATACTTTGTCCCTTGTCCCCTTCTCACTAAGTAGTAAGTGGGGACCCGGGGACGGAGGCCTTGGGCTTGACTACCTTCGCTGTTGTTGCGATGGACTTCATCATTGGTCTCCATTGGACTACAACCTTCATCACAAGATCATCACTTTGTAATATTTGTCCTATTTCCTCGTGACCCTCTTGGTCCCTGCATTGTTTTTATGTTCATAGCCAGGCTGATGTTGCATGAAGCTCATCCACAGAGCCTCCGTGAGGCCATGGCCGTAGTTGATGCTAAATTATGGGATATAACTTACAAGGTGGAACAGGGTTCCATCGACGTGCATGTTGTGTATGAGCCAAATGGCTTACCCATAAGCTGAAAAGTCGTTGGGGCAAAGTGGGTTTTTGTTGCAAGTGGAAACTAAACAACACACGGTTCAAGTACAAAGCACGGCTCATATCCAAGAGCTTGCCATAGGTACAATGAGTGGAATTTGACTAGGTCTTAATGGTTGTATGTCGTTCTACCACCATCTATGTGCTCCTTAACATGGTGACGCGGTATGTTTTGGAGCTTTAGTAAATGGACACAAGCAATGTCTTCTTGCATGAAACTCTTGACATTGAGGAGCTCGACATGATCCAACCCCATGGCTTTGATGTTTCCACGAATCAGGTCAAACAACTATGAAAGGCACTCTTTGGCCTCAAATACTTGCCTAGGTATTGGAACAAAAAAATCATGCATACCCTCTTAAAGGATGGCACAGTGCCTACCAGTGCATATCCAGCCCTCTTCTTCATTTTCGTGTGCATTACCCTTGTCACTGTGCTTATCCAAGAGAATCCTCTACTCACTATATCACCTAACCTTGCCGTCGTCCAACGAGTGAAGGATCTGCTACAATCTACATACAAGATGGAAACATCTTGTCCTAGACACATCTTCTTGGGCATGTAAATCAAGCACAATTATACCTATAACATTCTGCTTTTGCATCACGTAGCGTACGTGAATATGTTATCTGAGTGACTTGGGGACCTCTTGCTTATGGTGCTTAGTGTCTCCACATCCATGGCCCAAGACGGCCATATAAACTTATAGCTTTTGACGTTGAAACACTTGCTACATGTGTGGACGTGACTACCTTTCTTCATGCCATTGGATCAATCATGTTCTTGGCCACCATCACATGGTCATAGATTACCCTTCTACATCGTAATTTTCCTTCGAATCCAAGTGTTGTGTGTGGTCATTCTATGTTAAGCCATCATTAAAGAGTGCATGTCTCTCAAGACACAAAAGCCACGAAAGCTTCTTTCCATCCAAGGAAAATTACTTTGTACATAGTGAATGGTGTCGCTTTGTAATTAATAATCAAAAATCATCTTTTTTAAATGATTCATAAATTATTAGAGAATCAACAGTGATGGATGATTGGTTCACCATACCTTGAAAAGGTCAAATATACACCTATAAATGCCTTGCTCCACTAGATACGCGTAAGTTGTGGACTATGTGAAAACTAGAAGTGACTGAGTAAAAATCTTGAAATATGCATTCATTGCTGCCACGAAATAGTAGAGTTATGCGGACATAAAGCATGGAGGGTGTATTCTCTTTCTAAAAACAGAGAAGCACATGGGAAGATGGGTAACACATTGATTTTATGCGAAGTAATATCCATAAGTATCCAAAATTTCTCCCCATGAATTAGAGGTTTTTCTGCAAGAATTTCACTAGTTAAAAGTGTTAATTGGATTACAAGACGCTTGTCTAAACGAATTATCAAACATAAATTTCCAGGCTTGTATTGGTTGTTGAACCATGAGGGCATGTCCACAATTACCACCACGACAACACAAGGAACCCGCATCCCAGCACATTCTCCTCTCGCCTGATGTAGAGTGAGTGTTGGTGGCATGAGGGTGGCTTGTCTGCCACCCCATGCCCTAACTTGATCTCATCATATGTCCCAGCTAGTGTTGTTCCACCTAGGGGACGAGTGCACAATGGGTAGGTGCTTTTGGTGACCATTGGCAAACCCATTATGTGGACTAAAATGCTGCCTATTTGGCAGACCCTGATGATCACCATTGGTTGGACAATTACAATGTTCCTTACAAACCCTGGTTTAGTGGTTAATGTTTCATTGGATGGGGAACGGGGAAGCCATGATAACTGCCATTTCAAAAAAACAGCATTGTAAAGCGGCCTTATGTACATAGTCCAATGACGTAAAAATGAAGGCAAACAAGTTTGTGGATTCTTGTGGTACACAAGGCGGTATTGAATTCAAGGGCCCCTGGACAAAATATATAGCTAAACAAGATATCCTAAGTTCAATTTCCAAGAGCGATGGTTTTTGTTCAATGTAGTTTGACATCAAACAGATATTGCCGGATTATCCCGCCTCGTTGAAATCTTGGACAATCGTCATACTGTCGAATACACTACACATATGTAGCCAAAGCGACACACACAAGAAAATTTGTAAGACAAAACATAGCTTGTAACAACATTATGTGTAATGAGGTTCCCATCCTTTTCAGGCATACTCGGGGCCTCGCCTTGCTTTAAGGGCCATATTGGGCTTTTCCCGATCTTTCGAAATGAAGCTCGTGGTCGCTCTTATGTCTACATGAACGCGGTTATAAGGACGCTATGAGGAGGATCGTGCTGTTGAATGGTATGCACCTTGTCCACTTGCCAGCTGGCTAGCTGGCTGGTTGCACGGATAGACAAGGCATGCACCACTCTATGTAGTATGCCCCCTTGGCCTATTCATAGATAGACGAGGAATCCACTACCCATAATGGGTATGTCCACTGGAGATCATCATAGTTGGGACAGGCGCCAGAACTCATGGGTTGCGGGCTCAAACCCCGCGACAGCCGCATTTTTACTTTGTGGCCCATAATGGGATAGGAAGCTTCTAGGAAGCTTACTAGAGCAAACCTTGACGATGACACTTGGCGGTCTTAGGACGCACCAAGTAGGATTACAGGTAGAGGTTGGCTCCTGTGGAGCCATTGCAAGCAGAAGCATTAACAAAGCTCTGCAAGTATAAAAGCATGTACCCTACATGCATCCATTTACAGTTCTTGTCTTTGAGACTCCTCACGGAGTGTCCAACCAAGGGTAGAAACTAAAGACCTTCATCTGGACTTCGTGAGGTGGCAAACCAACCTAAAGTGTGGGTCCCTCGAGGGTGATGTGTTATCTTAGTTGCAATACCAAGAGTGATAAGCGGCCTCCCATGTCGAGACCCGTTGTCTAGACCGTTCCTATCCGGTGCATTCACAATGGGTTATGGGTCCACACTTCTGGTTCCAAGGCACGCTTCTAAGACCAACTCGTACGTGGTATTACACGGCGCACAAGTAAAACATGGACACAAAGATCGGACGGCTCCTTGTGCTCCATCGGCTTCTTCATGTAGGGTGTGTGCACGTTGTAGACTAGGGGACGAGGAATAGTTTCGTCCATGTTGGACAATACCCTCAAGCCCCATAGCATAAAGCTTTATCCTTTAGAAGGTGGTTCAATCTCCGGTCTGCATTTCTCGACGGCACTATCACCTTAGGCAATTATCGGCAAGATGGGTATGCAACGGAAGCAACTGCACCTTTGACGATGGTCGCAGTGAGCAGCCTCATCAGCCTTATCGACCTCAACGAAGCCGAATAGCACCGAACCAGAGAAGACGAGCAACCGACAAAAATGGCGGATCCGAGTCAAGCCCGCCTTCAGACGGGTATGTAAACATTCATGGGGATAGGTTTTACCTTTGTGGAAATGATAGTTTGAGATTTTCATAAATGTGCTTGGCTACCTCGACATCCTAAAAGGGACTGAGACAGGACTTGTCGATGCGACATTGACTACACATGTGGCTGACCTTGTAGCATGGAGGATGAAGAACAACATGGCTCTCACCATGCTTGTCACATGAATCCCTGGGATTCAGCACTCACACATCAAAGGATGCACGTCGGCTGCCAAGGCCTATGCAAAACTCTCACGCGTGCATGAATCAAACGCCGTATCAAACCGGCTCTTCGTCTTCTAACGATATCGATGAGGGTGAGAGAAGGAGAATCGAATCTTGTATTTTTTTACTCGTTCAACAACGTACTACAAGAGATCCAGCAGATGGAATGGGATCTCGACTCCAACATGTGTGCCATGATCTTTCAAATGGCACTGCAAAAAAAAGTGGTCCTTGATCATCGTATTTGGCACTTGGAAGGAGGTAGATCAGACGTATGAGGCTGTCTCTGAACACGTCCGCAACGAGTCCATGTGATGTAATGTTAGTGAGGAAAAACATTTAGACTATGCCTCTTGCTTTGGTGCACAAGGTGCAAGCTCTCGCTCCAATCAAGGCAATAGCAAAAGCGGTGACAGTGGAGGGAAAGGCAATGGTGGCGGGAAGAGTTCCAAGACGCCCGGCAACTATCACAACTATGGCAAGGATGGGCACTATGCTAGGGACAACCGTAGTCCCAGGGAAGAAGTCGGGAGCAAAGGTGGAAAGCAGAAGAGGGAACTCACCAACATGATTGCTCAAGGGTTTTCCATGAAGGGGGAAGCGCTCCTTAGGCCGAGAGCATTTGCCCTTGACTCAAGAACCAACCACCACTCCTCAAAAGAGAAGGATGGATTTGTCTCCATGGCCAAATCTGAGATGCACATCAAGTGTACAAACTGCGGCGTCGTCCAAGCCATGGATGAAGGGGAACAGGTGATCATGTTCAACTTGAACGATGCCGAGAAGGAGGTCAATCTTCAAAAGGTGGTGTACATGCCCTCCTTCGGAGCGAACATTCTGTCGGTCTCACAAATCACCAACAACAACATGACAGTAGTGTTCACGAACAAGGAAGTCGTGGCCCCGGAAAATAAGGACATCAAAATTTTGTACACCAAAGACAACCTCATACTTCAAGTTCCAAGAGTCGACGGCCCCTACATACTTGAAACCAAAGTCACCAAGACATCGGATGAGGGACTAGCATGTGCCACCAAGACAGTGGCATCGAAGCCAAAAGATGTACCGCCGACGACCGCTACGGTCGCCACATCAACCAAGTACACTGACGCTGAGCTGTGGCACCGGCGATTTGGCCACGAGGCCAATAGCACGCTGCAGAAGATGCATGAGCAAACGTTAGTCCATGGAATGGAAAGATGCACAACGAAACATGGAGAAGGGTGTACGTTGTGTGAACCATGCCTCCGAGCAAAGGCAAAGAATAAGTCGT
This sequence comes from Penium margaritaceum, assembly GCA_023375785.1. Lineage (NCBI taxonomy): Eukaryota > Viridiplantae > Streptophyta > Zygnematophyceae > Desmidiales > Peniaceae > Penium > Penium margaritaceum. Next base: position 195,852 of record SZWC01003451.1, read on the forward strand.
TTGGGAGAGGAGGTCAACGAGCTGAGAATGTCTTGGACCTGATCCACTATGATGTTTGCGAACCCTTTTGTACAACGTCCAATGGAGGAAACAAGTACTTCCTGACCTTCATTGATGACCACAGCCGCAAGTTGTGGATCTACTTCCTCAAAATAAAGCGAGAGGTCAAGGAAAATCTCCTCGAGTTCGTCGCCATGGTAGAGCGACAAATGTCCAAGAAGGTGAAGATGCTCCAAAGTGACAACGAGGGTGAGTATGAGGCATGCAAGTGGCTGAAGCATCATGGCATCCGGCACGAGAAAACCACCCCTTACAACCCCAAAGCAACAGCATGGCTGAGAGGATGAACAAGACTCTTCTTGGCATGGTGCGAAGCAAGCTCTTCGACGTCAAGCTCCCACCTCGCTTTTGGGCTGAAGCTGCAACAACGGCCTGTAGCCTCTTGAACCTCACACCAACAATCGCCTTGCGGAAGCATGGAAAGGAGAAAGACAAGTTGTTGAAGACCCCACAATAAGCATGGTCGGGAAAGAAACCCAATGCCTCTCATCTGAAGGTGTTCGAGTCACCTACATGGGTGAAGATCCATTCGGGAGAAGGTGGAGGCAAGCTGGAAGCACGTTCCAAAAATTGTGTCATGGTTGGGTACGACACATCACACAAAGCCTATTGGTTTGATACTAGGCAACAAGCAAGCTTGTGAGGAGCCGTGATGTTATGTTCGACGAACGTACCCTTAGAAAGGGAGAGCTGCTGGACCCGATCCTTGCTCCTAAGGCAGGAAAGTGGATAGTGTTGCTCGAGTCCGGAGACCAAGCACTCAAAAACAGGCTCACTTTGCCAGCAGGTGGTAGCAATGGGAGAGCAGAACCGTAGAGTGACGCAACATCTGACATGGAAGCGGATTCCAAGGCTTCTAGGGCTTCCGAGTCTAACTTGGAATCCGACGACTCTTCTGACGACGACGAAGACAACACACCACCACCTGTAGTAGCACCAGTAGCAAAGCAGGTTTCCACACCAGCACCTTGGCATAGTTTGCGACCGAAGAAAGTACCTTTGGGGTATGAGGAAGATTGGACTGGCCTTAGTTGGTCGTGCATGGCTTAAGGAGAGCCATCCACAATGACGGAGGCGATGAATGGCCCAAATGTGGCCAAGTGGAAGGAGGCAGTGGACAGCAAGCCCACGTCCATTGCAGAGAACGGCACATGAATGTGGTGGATAGACCCGACAAGGCCCACGTGGTGGGATCCAAATAGGTCCTCCTATTGTTCTTCTATGCCCCATGGCCACTACTATGGCTTGACGGACAGGTTGCGCATGCACTGCTTCCTTGGAGTAAGTCCCCCAAACCTTGTTCGTGGTGCAAGTCCAAGCGAGACACCAGAAGTGTAGCACAACGAATAGCATGTTGGACTTGGGAACAACAGGTCCTGCGATCGAGTCTTGATGTGCGCAGAAGGTTTTTGATCTTTCCAGCACAGGGGAAGTTTCTTAGACATTTCTCCATGCATGAGGAGAGTGCGCCACTTGGCGGTCAGTGGATGCGCCAATTGGCGGACTGGTGAGGTGGTGTGGAGTGACCACCCCAAAAGTGC
>SZWC01003452.1:46853-106871 GCA_023375785.1 Penium margaritaceum
AACTGGTTGCGGAGTGGTGCAAACGGGTTGCAGATTGGTGCAAACTGGTTATGGAGTGGTGCGAACTGGTTGCGGAGTGTTGCAAACTGGTTGCGGAGTGGTGCACACTGGTTGCGGAGTGGTGCAAACTGGTTGCGGAGTGGTGCAAAGTGGTTGCGGAGTGGTGCAAACTGGTTGCAGAGTGGTGCAAACTGGTTGCGGAGTGGTGCAAACTGGTTGAGGGGTGGTGTGAACTGGTTGAAGAGTGGTGCGAAATGGTTACGGGGTGGTGCGAACTGGTTGAGTGGTGCCAACGGGTTGCGGAGTGGTGCGAACTGGTTGAGGAGTGGTACGAACTGGTTGCGGAGTGGTTCGAACTGGTTGCGGAGTGGTGCGAACTGGATGCGGAGTGGTGCGAACTGGTTGCGGAGTGGTTCGAACTGGTTGCAGAGTGGTGCGCATTGGTTGCAGAGTGGTGCGAACTGGTTGCAGAGTGGTGCGAACTGGATGCGGAGTGGTGCGAACTGGTAGCGGAGTGGTGCGAACTGGTTACATAGTGGTATGAACAGGTAGCGGAGTGGTGCGAACTGGTTACATAGTGGTATGAACAGGTAGCGGAGTGGTGCGAACTGGTTACATAGTGGTATGAACAGGTAGCGGAGTGGTGCGAACTGGTTACATAGTGGTATGAACAGGTAGCGGAGTGGTGCGAACTGGTTACATAGTGGTATGAACAGGTAGCGGAGTGGTGCGAACTGGTTACATAGTGGTATGAACAGGTAGCGGAGTGGTGCGAACTGGTTACATAGTGGTATGAACAGGTAGCGGAGTGGTGCGAACTGGTTACATAGTGGTATGAACAGGTAGCGGAGTGGTGCGAACTGGTTGCAGAGTGGTGCGAACTGGTTATGGAGTGGTGCGAACTGGTTGCGGAGTGATGCGAACTGGTGGCAGAGTGGTGCAAACTGGTTGCGGAGTGGTGCGAACTGGTTGCAGATTGGTGCGAACCGGTTGCAGAGTGGTGTGAACTATTTGCGGAGTGGTGCGAACTGGTTGCGAAGTGGTGCAAACTGGTTGTGCAGTGGTGCAAACTGGTTGCGGAGTGCGCGAACTGGTGGCGGAGTGGTACAAAATGGGTGTGGAGTGGTGCAAATTCGTGGCGGAGTGGTGTGAACTGGTTGTGGAGTGGTGCGAACTGGTTACGGAGTGGTGCAAACTGGTTGCGGAGTGGTGCAAACTGGTTGCGTAGTGGTGCGAACTGGTTGCGCAGTGGTGCGAACTGGTTGCGGAGTGCTGGGGACTGGTTGCGGAGTGGTGGGAATGGGTTGCAGAGTGATGCAAACTGGTTGCGGAGTGGTGCGAACTGGTTGCGTAGTGGTGCGAACTGGTTGCGCAGTGGTGCGAACTGGTTGCGGAGTGCTGGGGACTGGTTGCGGAGTGGTGGGAATGGGTTGCAGAGTGATGCAAACTGGTTGCGGAGTGGTGCGAACTGGTTGCGAAGTGATGCGACCTGGTTGCGGAGTGGTGCAGGCTGGTTGCGGAGTGGTACGAACTACTTGCAGATTGGTGGGAACTGGTTGCGGAGTGGTGCAAACTGGTTGAGGGGTGGTGCGAACTGGTTGCAGAGTGGTGCGAAATGGTTACAGGGTGGTGCGAACTGGTTGAGGAGTGGTGCAAACTGGTTGCATAGTGGTGCGAACTGGTTGAGGAGTGGTGCGAACTGGTTGCGGAGTGGTTCGAACTGGTTGCAGAGTGGTGCGAACTGGTTGGGAGTCGTGCGAACTGGTTGCGGAGTGGTTCGAACTGGTTGCGGACTGGTGCGAACTGGTTGCGGAGTGGTGCGACCTGGTTGCGGAGTGGTGCGCACTGGTTGCGGAGTGGTGCGAACTGGCTGCGGAGTGGTGCAAACTGGTTGCGGAGTGGTGCGAACTGGTTACGGAGTGGTGCAAACTGGTTGCGGAGTGGTGCGAACTGGTTACGGAGTGGTGCAAACTGGTTGCGGAGTGGTGCGAACTGGTTACGGAGTGGTGCAAACTGGTTGCGGAGTGGTGCGAACTGGTTACGGAGTGGTGCAAACTGGTTGCGGAGTGGTGCGAACTGGTTACGGAGTGGTGCAAACTGGTTGCGGAGTGGTGCGAACTGGTTACGGAGTGGTGCAAACTGGTTGCGGAGTGGTGCGAACTGGTTACGGAGTGGTGCAAACTGGTTGCGGAGTGGTGCGAACTGGTTACGGAGTGGTGCAAACTGGTTGCGGAGTGGTGCGAACTGGTTACGGAGTGGTGCAAACTGGTTGCGGAGTGGTGCGAACTGGTTACGGAGTGGTGCAAACTGGTTGCGGAGTGGTGCGAACTGGTTACGGAGTGGTGCAAACTGGTTGCGGAGTGGTGCGAACTGGTTACGGAGTGGTGCAAACTGGTTGCGGAGTGGTGCGAACTGGTTACGGAGTGGTGCAAACTGGTTGCGGAGTGGTGCGAACTGGTTACGGAGTGGTGCAAACTGGTTGCGGAGTGGTGCGAACTGGTTACGGAGTGGTGCAAACTGGTTGCGGAGTGGTGCGAACTGGTTACGGAGTGGTGCAAACTGGTTGCGGAGTGGTGCGAACTGGTTACGGAGTGGTGCAAACTGGTTGCGGAGTGGTGCGAACTGGTTACGGAGTGGTGCAAACTGGTTGCGGAGTGGTGCGAACTGGTTACGGAGTGGTGCAAACTGGTTGCGGAGTGGTGCGAACTGGTTACGGAGTGGTGCAAACTGGTTGCGGAGTGGTGCGAACTGGTTACGGAGTGGTGCAAACTGGTTGCGGAGTGGTGCGAACTGGTTACGGAGTGGTGCAAACTGGTTGCGGAGTGGTGCGAACTGGTTACGGAGTGGTGCAAACTGGTTGCGGAGTGGTGCGAACTGGTTACGGAGTGGTGCAAACTGGTTGCGGAGTGGTGCGAACTGGTTACGGAGTGGTGCAAACTGGTTGCGGAGTGGTGCGAACTGGTTACGGAGTGGTGCAAACTGGTTGCGGAGTGGTGCGAACTGGTTACGGAGTGGTGCAAACTGGTTGCGGAGTGGTGCGAACTGGTTACGGAGTGGTGCAAACTGGTTGCGGAGTGGTGCGAACTGGTTACGGAGTGGTGCAAACTGGTTGCGGAGTGGTGCGAACTGGTTACGGAGTGGTGCAAACTGGTTGCGGAGTGGTGCGAACTGGTTACGGAGTGGTGCAAACTGGTTGCGGAGTGGTGCGAACTGGTTACGGAGTGGTGCAAACTGGTTGCGGAGTGGTGCGAACTGGTTACGGAGTGGTGCAAACTGGTTGCGGAGTGGTGCGAACTGGTTACGGAGTGGTGCAAACTGGTTGCGGAGTGGTGCGAACTGGTTACGGAGTGGTGCAAACTGGTTGCGGAGTGGTGCGAACTGGTTACGGAGTGGTGCAAACTGGTTGCGGAGTGGTGCGAACTGGTTACGGAGTGGTGCAAACTGGTTGCGGAGTGGTGCGAACTGGTTACGGAGTGGTGCAAACTGGTTGCGGAGTGGTGCGAACTGGTTACGGAGTGGTGCAAACTGGTTGCGGAGTGGTGCGAACTGGTTACGGAGTGGTGCAAACTGGTTGCGGAGTGGTGCGAACTGGTTACGGAGTGGTGCAAACTGGTTGCGGAGTGGTGCGAACTGGTTACGGAGTGGTGCAAACTGGTTGCGGAGTGGTGCGAACTGGTTACGGAGTGGTGCAAACTGGTTGCGGAGTGGTGCGAACTGGTTACGGAGTGGTGCAAACTGGTTGCGGAGTGGTGCGAACTGGTTACGGAGTGGTGCAAACTGGTTGCGGAGTGGTGCGAACTGGTTACGGAGTGGTGCAAACTGGTTGCGGAGTGGTGCGAACTGGTTACGGAGTGGTGCAAACTGGTTGCGGAGTGGTGCGAACTGGTTACGGAGTGGTGCAAACTGGTTGCGGAGTGGTGCGAACTGGTTACGGAGTGGTGCAAACTGGTTGCGGAGTGGTGCGAACTGGTTACGGAGTGGTGCAAACTGGTTGCGGAGTGGTGCGAACTGGTTACGGAGTGGTGCAAACTGGTTGCGGAGTGGTGCGAACTGGTTACGGAGTGGTGCAAACTGGTTGCGGAGTGGTGCGAACTGGTTGTGGAGTGGTGCGAACTGGTTGCAGAGTGGTGCGAACTGGTTGCGGAGTGGTGCAACTTGGTTCCGGAATGGTGCGAACTGGTTGCGGAGTGGTGCAACCTGGTTGCGGAGTGGTGCAAAATGGTTGCGGAGTGGTGCGAGCTGGTTGCTGAGTGGTGCGAACTGGTTGCAGAGTGGTGTGAACCGGCTGCAGAGTGGTGTGAACTGGTTGCGGAGTGGTGCGGACTGGTTGCAGAGTGGTGCGAACTGGCTGCGGAGTGGTGCGAATTGGTTGTAGTGTGGTGCGAACTGGCTGCGGAGATGTGCAAACTGGTTGCAAAAGGGTGAAAACTGGTTGCACAGTGGTGCGAACTAGTTGCGTAGTGGTGCAAACTGGTTGCGGATTGGTGCAAACTGGTTGCGGAGTGTTGCGAACTGGTTGCGGAGTGGTGCAAACTGGTTGCGGAGAGGTGCGAACTGGTTCCAGAGTGGTGCGAACTGGTTGCAGAGTGGTGCGAACCGGTTGCACAGTGGTATCAACTGGTTGCGGAGTGGTGCGAACTGGTTGAGGAGTGGTGCGAACTGGTTGTGGAGTGGTGTGGACTGGTTGCGGAGTGGTGCGAACTGGTCGCGGAGTGGTGCGAACTGGTTGCGGAGTTGTGCGAACTGGTTGCGGAGTGGGTTGAACTGGATGCGGAGTGGTGCGATCTGGGTACAGAGTGGTGCAAACTGGCTGGGTATTGGTGCGAACTGGTTGCGGAGTGGTGCGAACTAGTTGCTGAGTGGTGTAAACTGGTCACGGAGTGGTGCAAAGTGGGTGCGGAGTGGTGCCTGTTGCAGAGTGGTGCGAAATGGTTGCGGAGTGGTGCGAACTGGTTGCGGAGTGGTGCGCACTGGTTGCGGAGTGGTGGGAACTGGTTGCGGAGTGGTGCGAACTGGTGGCGGAGTGGTGCGAACTGGTTGCGGAGTGGAGCGAACTGGTTGCGGAGTGGTGCGAACTGGTGGCGGAGTGGTGCGAACTGGTTGCGGAGTGGAGCGAACTGGTTGCGGAGTGGTGCGAACTGGTGGCGGAGTGGTGCGAACTGGTTGCGGAGTGGAGCGAACTGGTTGCGGAGTGGTGCGAACTGGTGGCGGAGTGGTGCGAACTGGTTGCGGAGTGGAGCGAACTGGTTGCGGAGTGGTGCGAACTGGTGGCGGAGTGGTGCGAACTGGTTGCGGAGTGGAGCGAACTGGTTGCGGAGTGGTGCGAACTGGTGGCGGAGTGGTGCGAACTGGTTGCGGAGTGGAGCGAACTGGTTGCGGAGTGGTGCGAACTGGTGGCGGAGTGGTGCGAACTGGTTGCGGAGTGGAGCGAACTGGTTGCGGAGTGGTGCGAACTGGTGGCGGAGTGGTGCGAACTGGTTGCGGAGTGGAGCGAACTGGTTGCGGAGTGGTGCGAACTGGTGGCGGAGTGGTGCGAACTGGTTGCGGAGTGGAGCGAACTGGTTGCGGAGTGGTGCGAACTGGTGGCGGAGTGGTGCGAACTGGTTGCGGAGTGGAGCGAACTGGTTGCGGAGTGGTGCGAACTGGTGGCGGAGTGGTGCGAACTGGTTGCGGAGTGGAGCGAACTGGTTGCGGAGTGGTGCGAACTGGTGGCGGAGTGGTGCGAACTGGTTGCGGAGTGGAGCGAACTGGTTGCGGAGTGGTGCGAACTGGTTGCGGAGTGGTGCAACCTGGTTGCGGAGTGGTGTGAACTGGTTGCGGAGTGGTGCGAACTGGTTGCAGAGTGGTGCGAACTGGTTTCAAAGTGGTGTGAACCGGCTACAGAGTGGTGCAAACTGGTTGCGGAGTGGTGCGAACTGGTTGCGGAGTGGTGTGAACTGGTGGCGGACTGGTGCAAACTTGTTGCAGAGTGGTGTTAACCGGCTGCAGAGTGGTGCGAACTGGTTGCGAGTGGTAAGAACTGGTTGCGGAGTGGTGCGAACTGGCTGCGGACTGGTGCGAACTGGTTGCGGAGTGGTTAGAACTGGCTGCGGAGTTGTGCAATCTGGGTGCGGAGTGGTGCAAACTAGTTGCAGAGTGGTGCGAACTAGTTGCGGAGTGATGCAACCCATTGTTTCCCCCTCTGACCATTTGTGACTCGTGTTATGCGTTTTCAATGTTGACCACACACTTTGAAATTCCTTTGGTCATGGTTAGTGACATATGCCTACTTTGGTTTGTCACTGTACATGGCTACTACACCATGTCACTACGTATTGAAGGTCTCTCTGCTTTCTAGTTGATAGCTAGTGTTCCCAAACCATTGTTACCCCCTCTGAATAGCTGTGACTTGTGTCGTGAGTTGTTAACATTGACCACCTGAAGTGAAATTCTTTGGTCATGGTCAGTGACATATGCATAGTTTGGTTGGTCACTGTGCATTGCAGTCACACTGTGCCACTGCATGTTAAAGGTATTTGTACTTGCTAGTTGATAACTAGTATTTATAAACCATTATCTTCCACTCAGACTATTTGTGACTCGTGTTATGAGTTGTCAGAGTTTACCACACATGGTGACATTCTTTGGTCATGGTCAGTGACATATTTGCTAGTGTTCCCAACCCATTGTTTCCCCCTCTGACCATTTGCGACTCGTGTGATGAGTTTTCAACGTTGACCACACACCGAGAAATTCATTGGTCATGGTTAGCGACATGTCCCTAGTTTTGTTTGTCATTGTACGTGGTTACCACGCCGTGTCACTACGTAATGAATGTGTTTGTGCTTTCTAGTTAATAGTTGGTGTTCCCGCACCATTGTTACCCCCGTCCGACTATCAGTGACTCGTGTTGTGATTTGTCAACACTGACCACACAAAGATTAATTCATTGGTCATGGTCAGTGACATATGCATACTTTGGTTGGTCACTGTGCATGGTAGCCACACTGTGCCACTACATATTGAAGGTATTTGTACTTGCTAGTGGATAACTAGTACTCACAAGCCATTATCTTCCACCCCGACCATTTGTGACTCCTGTTATGAATTGTCAGAGTTAACCACACTTAGAGAAAATATTTGGTCATGGTCAGTGACATATGCCTACTTTGGTTGGTCATCGTGCATGGTATCCACACCGTGCCAGAACCTATTCAAGGTCCTTGTGCTTGCTAGTTCATACCTGGTGTTCCCAAAGACGTTTCTCCCCATCTGACCATTTGTGACTCCTATTATGAGTTGCCAACGTTGACCACACACAACGGATTTCTTTGGTCAAATGCAGTACATATGCCTACTTTGCTCGGTCGTTGTGCATGGTAGCCACACAGTGCTTATACTGATTGAAGGTCAATGTACTTGCTAGTTGAGAACTGATATTCCCAGAAAATTGTTTCCCCTTCTGACCGTTTGTGACATGTGTTATGGTTGGTGAACGTTGACCACCCATATTGAAATTATATGGTCATGGTCAGTGACATATGCCTAGTTTGGTTGTTTGGTGTGCATAGTAACCACGCCCTGCCACTACGCATTGAAGTTATTTGTCCTTTCTAGTCGATACACAGGGGTCCCAAACCACTGTCTCCCCATCTGACCATTTGTGACTCGTGTTATGAGTTGTCAATGTTGACCACACATAGTGGACTTCTTCGGTCATAGTTAGTGACGTATGCATCCTTTGATTGGTCACTGTGTACGCTAGCCATACCGTGCCACGGCTTGTTTAAGGAATTTGTACTTGCTGGTTGATAACGAGTGTTTCCAACCCATTGTTTCCCCCTCTGACCATTTTTGACTCGTGTTATGCATTTCAATGTTGACCACACACTTTGAAATTCCTTTGGTCATGGTTAGTGACGTATGCCTACTTTGGTTTGTCACTGTACATGGTTACCACGTCGTGTCACTATGTATTGAAGGTCTCTGTGCTCTCTAGTTGATTGTTAGTATTCCCAAACCATTGTTAACCCCTCTGAATAGCTGTGACTCGTGTTGTGAGTTGTCAACATTGACCACATGAAGTGAAATTCTTTGTTCATGGTCAGTTACATATGCATACGTTGGTTGGTCACTGTGCATCGTAGCCACACTGTGCCACTACGTATTGAAGGTATGTTAACTTGCTAGTCAATAACTAGTACTTAGTAACCATTATCTTCCAATCTGACCATTTGTGACTCGTGTTATGAGTTGTCAAAGTTTACCACACATGGTGACATTCTTTGGTCATGGTCTGTGACATATGTTTGGTCATTGTGCATGGTATCCACACCGTACCACAACGCAATGAAGGTCATTGTGCTTGCTATTTGATACCTGGTGTTCCTAAACAATTGTTTCCCCCTCTAACTATTTGTGACTCGTATTATGAGTTGTCAATGTTGACCACACATGGTGGACTTCTTCGGTCATAGTCAGTGACATATGCATCTTTTGGTTGGTAACTGTGCACAATAGCCACACTGTGTCACTACTTGTTGAAAGTATTTCTACTTGCTAGTTGATAACTAGTGTTCCCAACCCATGGTTTCCCCCACTGACCATTTGTGACTCGTGTTATGAGTTTTCAACGTTGACCACACACTGTGAAATCCCTTTGGTCATGGTTAGTTACATATTCCTACTTTGGTTTGTCCCTGTACATGGTTACCACGCCGTGTAACTACGTATTGAAGGTCTTTGTGCTTTCTAGTTGATAGCTAGTGTTCCCATCCTGTTGTTAGCCCCTCTGAATATCTGTGACTCGTGCTGTGACTTTTCAACATTGACCACATGAAGTGAAATTCTTTGGTCATGGGCAGTGACATATGCATACTTTGGTTGGTCACTGTGCATTGTTGCCACGCTGTGCCACCACTTTTTGAGGGTATTTGTACTTGCTTGTCGGTAACTAGTATTTTTACCAATCGTACCACTTGTAACCCGTGTTATGAGCTGTCAAAGTTTACCACACATGGTGACATTCTTTGGTGATGGTCAGTGACATATGCATACCTTGGTTCGTCATCATGCATGGTATCCACACCGTGCCACAACGCATTGAAGGTCATTGGGCTTGCCAGTTGATGCCTGGTGTTCTCAAACAATTATTTCCCCCTCTGACTATTTGTGACTCGTATTATGAGTTGTCAACGTCGACCACACACAGCGGATTTCTTTGGTCATAGGCAGTACATATGCCTACTTTGGTCAATCATTGTCCATTGTAGCCACACTGATTGAAGGGCGTTGTACTTGCTAGTTGACAACTGATGTTCCCGGACCATTGTTTCCCCCTCTGCTCGTTTGTTACTCGTGTTATGGTTGGTGAACGTTGACCACCCATATTGAACTTTTTTGGTCATGGTCAGTGACATATGCCTAGTTTGGTTGTTTGGTGTGCATAGTAGCCACACCGTGCCACTACGTATTGAAGTTATTTGTCCTTTCTAGTCCATGCATAGGGGTCCCAAACCATTGTCTCTCCATCTGACCATTCGTGACTCGTGTTATGAGTTGTCAATGTTGAGCACGCATACTGGATTTCTTCAGTCATAGTCAGTGACGTATTCTTCCTTTGGTTGGTCACTGTGCACGCAAGCCAAATCGTGCCACTAGTTGTTGAAGTTCTTTGTGCTTGCTAGTTGAGAACTAGTATTCCCAACCCACTGGTTCCCCCTGTGACCATTTGTGACTTGTGTTATGAGTTTTCAATATGGACCACATACTGTGAAATTCGTTTGGTCATGGGTAGTGACATGTGCCTACTTTGGTTTGTCACTGTACATGGTTACCACGCTGTGTCACTATATATGAAAGGTATTTGTGATTTCTAGCTAATACCTAGTGTTCCCAAACCATTGTTACCCCCTTTTGACTATCTGTGACTCGTGTTGTGAGATGTCAACGCTGACCACATGACGTGAAATTCGTTGGTCATGGTCAGTGATACATGCATACTTTGGTTGGTCACCGTGCATGGTAGCCACGCTGTGCCACTACATATTGAAGGTATTCGTACTTGCTACTCGATGACTAGTATTCACAAACCATTGTCTTCCACTTTAACCATTTGTGACTCGTGTTATGAGCTGTCAACGTTTACCACAATTTGTGACATTATTTGGTCATGGTCAGTGACATATGCCTACTTTGGTTGGTCATCTTGCATGGTATCCACACAGTCCCACAACTTGTTGAGGTTCATTGTGCTTGCTCATTGATACCTGATGTTCCCAGTCCATTGTTTCCCCCTCTGACCATTTGTGATTTATATTACGAGCTGTCAACGCTGTCCACGCACAGCGGATTTCTTTGGTCATCGGCAGTATATATGCCTACTTTGGTCGGTCATTGTGCATGGTAGCCACACCGTGCATATACTGATTGAAGGTGGCTGTACTTGCTAGTTGAAAAATGACATTTCCAAACCAATGTTTCCCCCTCTCACCGTTTGTGACTCGTGTTTTGGTTGGTGAATGTTGACCACCCATATTGAAATTATTTGGTCATGGTCAGTGACATATGCCTACTTTGGTTGTTTGGTGTGCATAATAGCCACACCGTGCCACTACGTATCAAATTTTTTGGTCCTTTCTAGTCAATACATAGGGTTCACAAACCATTGTCTCTCCCTCTTTCCGTGTGTGACTCGTGTTATGAGTTGTCAATGTTGACCACACATAGTGGACTTCTTCAGTCATAGTCAGTGACATATGCATCCTTTGATTGGTCACGGTGCACGCTAGCCACCCGTGCCACTAATTGTTGAACATCCTTCTACCCACTAGTTGATAACTACTGTTCGCAATCCATGGTTTCCCCAACTGACCATTTTTGGCTCGTGTTATGAGTTTTTAACGTTGACCACACTGTGTGAAATCTGTTTCGTCATGGTTAGTGACATATGCCTACTTTGGTTTGTCACTGTACATGGTTACCACGCCGTGTCACTACGTGTTGAAGGTCTCTGTGATTTCCTGTCTATAGCTAGTGTTCCCAAACCTTTGTTACCCCCTCTAAATATCTGTGACTCATGTTGCGAGTTGTCAACATTGACCACATGAAGTGAAATTCTTTGGTCATGGACAGTGACATATGCATACCTTGGTTGGTCGTCGTGCATGGTATCCACATTGTGCCACAACGAAGTATAGCTCCTTGTGATTGCTATTTGATACTTGGTTCCTAAACCATTGTTTCCCCCTCTGACCATTTGTGACTCGTATCATGAGTTGTCGACGTTGACCGGACACAGCTGATTTCTTTCGTCAAATGCAGTACATATGCCAACTTTGGTCGGTCATTGTGCATGGTAGCCACACTGTGCTACTACTGACTGAAGGTCGTTGTACTTGCTAGTTGAGAACTGATATTCCCAAACCATTGTTTCCTCCCCTGACCGTTTGTGACTCCTGTTATGGTTGGTCAACGTTGACCACCCATATTGAAACTATCTTGTCATGGTCAGTGACATATGCCTAGTTTGGATGATTGGTGTGCATATCAGCCACACCGTGCCACTACGTATCAGTTTTCTTTGTCCTTTCTAGTCAATACATAGGGTTCCCAAACCATTGTCTCTCCCTCTGACCATTTGTGACTCGTGTTATGACTTGTCAACATTGAGCACACGTTGTGGACTTCTTCGGTCATAGTCAGTGACATATGCTTCGTTTGGTTGGTCACTGTGCACGATAGCCACACCGTGCCACTATTTGATGAATATACTTCTACTTGCTAGTTGATAACTAGTGTGCCAACCCATGGTTTCCCCCACTCACCATTTGTGAATCGTGTTATGAGTTTTGAACGTTGACCACACACTGTGAAATCCGTTTGGTCATGGTTAGTGACATATGCCTACTTTGGTTTGTCCCTGTACATGGTTACCACACCGTGTCACTACTATCGAACGTCTTTGTGGTTTCTAGTTGATAGGTAGTGTTCCCAAACCGTTGCTAGCCCCTCTAAATATCTATGACTCGTGTTGTGAGTTGTCAACACTGACCACATGAAGTGAAATTCTTTGGTCATGGTCAGTGACATATGCATACTTTGGTTGGTCAGTGGGCATTGTAGCCACACTGTGCCACTACATATTGAAGGTATTTGTACTTGCTAGTCAATAGCTAGTATTTACACACCATTATCTTCCACTCTGACCATTTGTGACTCGTGTTTTGAGCTGTCAAAGTTTACCACACATGGTGACATTCTTTGGTCATAGTCAGTGACAGATGCATACCTTGGTTGGTCACCGTGCTTGGTATCCACACTGCGCCACAACGTATTGAAGATCATTGTGCTTTCTAGTTGATACCTGGTGTTCCCAAGCAATTGTTTCCCCCTCTGACTATTTGCGATTCATATTATGAGTTGTCAACGTTGACCACACACTGCGGATTTATTTGGTCAAATGCAGAAAACATGCCTACTTTGGTCGGTCATTGTGCATGGTAGCCACACCGTGCTTCTACTGATTGAAGGGCATTGTACGTGCTAGTTGAGAACTGATACTCCCGGACCATTGTGACCCCCCCTCTCACCATTTGTGAATCGTGTTATGGTTGGTAAATGTTGACCACCCATATTGAAATTATTTGGTCATGGTCAGTGACATATGCCTACTTTGGTTGTTTGGTATGCATAGTAGCCACACCGTGCCACTATGTATTGAAGTTCTTTGTCATTTCTAGTCAATACATAGGGTTCCCAAACCAGTGTCTCTTCCTCTGACCATTTGTGACTCGTGTTATGAGTTGTCAATGTTGACCATACATAGTGGACTTCTTCGGTCATAGTCAGTGACGTGTGCATCTTTTCTTTGGTCACTGTGCACGCAAGCCACACCGTGCCACTACTTGTTGAAAATCTTTCTACGTGCTAGTTGATAACTAGTGTTCCCAACCCATGGGTTCCCCCACTGGCCATTTGTGCCTCGTGTTATGAGTTTTCAACGCTGACCACACACTGTGAAATCCGATAAGTTATGGTTAGTGACATATGCCTACTTTTGTTTGTCACAATACATGGTTACGATGCCGTGTCACTACGTATTGAAGGTCTCTGTGATTTCTTGTTGATAGCTAGTGTTCTCAAACCATTGCTACCCCCTCTGAATATCTGTGACTCGTGTTGTGAGTTGTTGACATTGACCACATGAAGTTGAATTCTTTGTTCATGGTCAGTGACATATGCGTACTTTGGTTGGTCACTGTGGATTGTAGCCACACTATGCCACTACATATTGAAGGTATTTGTACTTGCTATTCGAAAACTAGTATTCACAAACCTTTATCTAACACCCTGACCATTTGTGACTCGTGTTATGAGTTGTCAAAGTTTACCACACATGGTGACATTCTTTCGTAATGGTCAGTGACATATGCATACCTTGGTTGGTCATCGTGCATGGTATTCACACCGTGCCACAACGCATTGTAGCTCCTTGTGCTTGCTATTTGATACTTTGTGTTCTGAAACCATTGTTTTCCCATCTGACCATTTATGACTTGTCCTATGAGTTGTCGACGTTGACCACACACACCGGATTTCTTTTTTCAAAGGCAGTACATATGCCTACTTTGGTCGGTCATTGTGTATGGTAGCCACATTGTGCCACTACTGACTGAAGGTCGTTGTACTTGCTAGTTGATAACTGATTTTCCCAGACCATTGTTTCCTCCCCTGACCGTTTGTGACTCGTGTTATGGCTGGTCAACGTTGACCACCCATATTGAAATTCTCTGGTCATGGTCAATGACATATTCCTAGTTTGGATGTTTGGTGTGCATATTAGCCACACCGTGCCACTACTTATTGAAGTTATTTGTCCTTTCTAGTCCATGCATAGGGTTCCCAAACCATTGTCTCTCCATCTGACCAGTCGTGACTCGTGTTATGAGTTGTCAATGTTGACAACACATAGTGGACTTCTTCATTCATAGTCACTGACGTATTCATCCCTTGGTTGGTCACTGTGCATGCTAACCTCACCATGCCACTACTTGTTGAAGTTCTTCGTACTTGCTAGGTGATAACTAGAGTTCCTAACCCATTGTTTCCCCCACTGACCATTTGTGACTCGTGTGATGAGTTTTTAACGTTGACCACACACTGTGAAATTCGTTTGTACATGGTTAGTGACACGTGCCTACTTTGGTTTGTCACTGTACATGGTTACCACACCGTGTCACTACGTATTGAATGTATTTGTGCTTTCTACCCAATCGCTAGTGTTCCCAGACCAGTGTTATCCCCCTTTAACTATCTGTGACTCGTGTTGTGAGTTTTCAATGCTGACCACATGAAGTGAAATTCGTTGGTCATGGTCAATGACATATGCATACTTTGGTTGGTCACTGTACATGGTAGCCACGCTGTGCCACTACATATTGAAGGTATTTGTACTTGCTACTTGCTGACTAGTATTCACAAACCACTGTCTTCCACTCTACCCATTTGTGCCTCGTGTTATGAGTTGTCAAAGTTTACCACACTTAGTGACATTATTTGGTCATGGTCAGTGAGATATACCTACGTTGGTTGGTCATCGTGCATGATATTCACACCGTGCCACAAGTTATTGAAGGTCCTTGTGCTTGCTAGTTGATACCTGGTATTCCCAAACCGTTGTATCCCCCTCTGACCATCTGTGACTCCTATTATGAGTTGTCAACGCTGACCACACACAGCGGATTTCTTTGGTCAAAGGTAGTACATATGCCTTCTTTGGTTGGTCATTGTGCATGGTAGCCACATCGTGCTTATGATAATTGAAGGTTGCTGCACTTGCTAGTTGAGAACTGATATTCACAGACCATTTTTCCCCCTCTGACCGTTTGTGACTCGTGTTATGGTTGGTGAATAATGACCACTTATATTGAAATTCTTTCATCATGGTCAGTGTCAAATGTCTAGTTTGGTTGTTTGGTTTGAATAGCAGGCACACCGTGCCACTACTTATTAAAGTTCTTTGTCCTTTCTATTTGATACATAGGGATTTCAAATCATTGTCTCTCCC
Source organism: Penium margaritaceum (assembly GCA_023375785.1). NCBI lineage: Eukaryota > Viridiplantae > Streptophyta > Zygnematophyceae > Desmidiales > Peniaceae > Penium > Penium margaritaceum. The sequence goes on from SZWC01003452.1 coordinate 61,900, forward strand.
TCAGACCATGTGTGACTCGTGTTATTAGTTGTCAATGTTGACCATACATAGTGGACTTCTTCGGTCATTGTCAGTGACGTGTGCATCCTTTGGTTGGTTGCCGTGCACGCTAGCTACACTGTGCCACTACTTGTTTAAAATCTTTCTACTTGCTAGTTGATAACTAGTGTTCCCAACCCATGGTTTCCCTCACTGACCATTTGTGACTCGTTTCATGAGTTTTCAACGTTGACCACACACTGTGAAATCCGTTTGGTCGTGGTTTTTCACATATGCCTACTTTGGTTTGTCATTGTACATGGTTACCATGCCATGTCATTACATATTGAAGGTCTTTGTGCTTTCTTGTTGACAGCTATTGTTCCCAAACCATTGTTAGACCCCCATGACTAGCTGTGACTGGTGTTGTGAGTTGTAAATGTTGACCACATGAAGTGAAATTCTTTGGTCATGGTCAGTGACATATGCATACTTTCGGTGGTCACTGTGCATTGTAGGCAGACCGTGCCACTACAAGTTGAAGGTATTTGTACTTGCTACTCGATGACTAGTACTCACCAACCATTTTTTTCCACCCTGACCATTTGTGACTCGTCTTATGAGTTGTCAAAGTTTACCACACTTAGTAACATGATCTGGTCATGGTCAGTGACATATGCCTACTTTGGTTGGTCATCGTGCATGGTATCCAAACCGTGCCTCAATGCATTGAGGCTCCTTGTGCTTGCTATTTGATATTTGGTGTTCCCAAACCATTGTTTCCCCATCTGACCATTTGTGACTCGTATTATGAGCTGTCAATGTTGACCACACACAGTGGATTTCTCTGGTCAAAGGCAGTACATATTCCTACTTTGGTCGGTCATTGTGCATGGTAGACACATCATGCTACTACTGACTGAAGGTCGTTGTACTTGCTAGTTGGTATCTAGTATTCCCAAACCATTGTTTCCCCCTCTGACAATCCGCGACCCATGTTATGGGTTGTCAACATTGACCACACATAGAAAACTTATTTGGTCATGGTGTGTGGAACATGCCTAATCTGGTTGGTCATTGTGCATGGTAGCCACACCGTTCCACTACTTGTCGAAAGTCTTCGTACTTGCTAGTCAATGAATATCAGAAGGTCTCTCCCTCTGACACCAGGTCGGTTATTGTTGATTTGTTGCGCGTAGGTGCCTTCACTGGAATACTACCTCCCACCCCGCTAGAGGGAAGTTCCGTGGACGACCTGGAGGGCAGATTTGCGACCGCTTTATGACAGCCCCCCCGCCCTCCCCTAACCCCCCAGGGCTTAGGCTCGAAGGTAGAGTTGAGGTATCACAACATGGCCGTCCCCCCCCCCCCCCCCCGCCCAGAACACGAGCCTATTCTATATTGCGAGTACGAGGATTCAACCCCAGGACTCACCGCTCTACAATCTAACTATATAAACACTAAGCAAACTCACATGGTGTTCATATGATGTCATAATGACATTATAAGGGTTCCTATGGGTAAAGTGCATAAAATAAGGGGGTGTAAGATTAGAGGGTAGTTTTCAAAAGCATGAATGATAACAAAGTTAGTTTAGTAAAAAAAAACTGACGCAGACGTAATTTAAAATTTTGCAACTTCGAGCTTGAACAACCTCTCAACCGTTGCTCTGATTGACCAGCCATAAGAAGGAAAGTTGACTACACACAGTGAAACTCTTTTTATGATATCCAGTGACACAAGCATACTTTGGTTGGTCATTGTGCATGGTAGCCACACCGTGCCACCACTTATCAAAGGTATTTATACTTGCTAGTCGATACCGAGTATTCACGAACCATTGTTTCTCCCTCTGCCCATTTTTGACTTTTATTATGAGTTGTGAACGTTGACCACACACACTAAACTTCTTTTGTCATGAGCAGTGATGTATGCCTACTTGGTTAGGGCCTTGTGCACGGTAGCCACACTGTGAAAATACATCCGAAAATCCTTTGTACTTGCTAGAAGATACATAGTGTTTTGAAACCATGTTTCCCCCTCTGAGCATTTGTGACTCATGTTATGGGTTGTGAACGTTGACCACCCATGTTGAAACTATTTGGTCATGGTTAGTGACATATGCCTAGTTTGGTTTGTCACTGTCCGTGGTTACCACGCCGTGTCACTGCGTACTGAAGGTCTTAGTGTTTTCTAGTTGATAGCTAGTGTTCCCAAACCATTGTTACCCCCCTCCGACTATCAGTGACTTGTGTTGTGAGTTGTCAACGCTGACCACATGAAGTGAAACTCGTTGGTCATGGTCAGTGACATATGCATACTTTGGTTGGTCACTATGCATGGTAGCCACGTTGTGCCACTACATATTGAAGGTATTTGTACTTGCTAGTCGATAACTAGTATTCACAAACCATTATCTTCCACCCTGACCATTTGTGACTCGTGTTATGAGTTGTCAAAGATTACCACACTTAGTGAAATTATTTGATCATGGTCAGTGACATATGCCTACTTTGGTTGGTCATCGTGCATGGTATCCACAACGTGCCACAACTAATTCAAGGTCCTTGTGCTTGCTAGTTGATACGTGGTGTTCCCAAACCAAACGAGGAGGTGTCTCCCCCTCTGACCATTTGTGACTCCTGTTATGAGTTGTCAACGCTGACCACACACAGCAGATTTCTTTGGTCAAAGGTAGTACATATGCCTACTTTGGTCAGTCATTGTGCATGGTAGCCACACCGTGCTTATACTGATTGAAGGTCGCTGTACTTGCTAGTTGAGAACTGATATTCACAGACCATTGTTTCCCCCTCTGACCGTTTGTGACTCGTGTTATGGTTGGTGAATGTTGACCACCCATATTGAAATTCTTTCATCATGGTCGGTGACATATGCCTAGTTTGGTTGTTTGGTGTGCATGGTAGCCACACCGTGCCACTACGTATTGAAGTTCTTTTGCCTGTCTAGTTGATACATATGGTTCCTAAACCATTGTGTCTCCCTCTGACCATTTGTGACTCGTGTTATGAGTTGTCAATGTTGACCATACATAGTGGACTCCTTCGGTCATAGTCAGTGACGTGTGCATCCTTTGGTTGGTCACTGTGCACGCTAGCCACACCGTGCCACTACTTGTTGAAAATGTTTCTACTTGCTAGTTGATATCTAGTGTTCCCAACCCATGGTTTCCCCCACTGACCATTTGTGACTCATGTTATGATTTTTCAACGTTGACCACACACAGTGAAATCCGTTTGGTCATGGTTTGTGACATATGACTACTTTGGTTTGTCACTGTACATGGTTATCATGCCGTGTCATTACACATCGAAGGTCTGTGTGCTTTCTTGCTGACAGCTAGGGTTCCCAAACCATTGTTAGCACCCTCTGACTGACTGCGACTCGTGTTGTGAGTCGTAAATGTTGACCACATGAAGTGAAATTCTTTGTTCATGGTCAGTGACATATGCATTCTTTGGTTTGTCACTGTGCATTGTAGCCACACTGTGCCACTACATATTGAAGGTATTTGTGCTTGCTAGTCAATAACTAGTATTCACAAACCATTATCCTTCACCCTGACCGTTTGTCACTTGTGTTATGAGTTGTCAGCGTTTACCACACTTAGTGACATTATTTCGTCATGCTCAGTGACATATGCCTACTTTGGTTGGTCATTGTACATGATAGCCACACCGTGCTACCACTGACTGAAGGTCGTTGTACTTGCTAGTTGGTATCCAGTATTCCGATACCATTATTTCCCCTCTGACAAGTTGTGACCCATGTTATGGGTTGTCAACGTTGACCACACATAGTAAAATTATTTGGCCATGGTAAGTGGCACTTGTCTAATCTCGTTGGTCATTTTGCATGGTAGCCACTTCGCTCCAATACTTGTTGAACGTCTTTTTACTTGCTAGTCAATAAATAGCAAAAGGTTTCTCCCTTTGATGCCAGGTTGGTTTTTGTTGATTTGTTACGCGTAGGTGCCTTCACTGGAATACTCCCTCCCATCCCCCTAGAGGGATGTTCTGTGGGCGACCTGGAGGACAGATTTGCGACCGCATTCTGACACCCCCTCTATCCCCCCACGGCTTAGGCTCAAAGGTATAGTTGAGGTATCACAACACACCCCTCCCCCCCCCCCTCCCCCCAGGTTGCGAGCCTATTCTATATTGCATGTACGAGGAATCAAACTCAGGACGTACCACTCCAGAATCTAACTATATAAGCAATAAGCCAGCTCACATGGTGTTCATATGATGTCCAAATGACATTGTAAGGGTTCCTATGGGTAAAGGGCACAAAATAAGGGGGTGTAAGATAAGAGGGTAGTTTTCAAAGGTATGAATGATAACAAAGGTAATTTAAGTATAATGGATTGACGCAGATGGAGTTTCAAACTTTGCAGCTTCGAGCTTGAATAACCTCTCAACCATTACTCACATTGACCAGCCGTAAGAAGGAAAGTTGACTACACACTTTGAAACTCTTTTTATGACATCCTGTGACACGAGCATTCTTTGGTTGGTCATTGTGCATAGTAGCCACACCGTGCCACCACTTATCAAAGGTATTTGTACTTGCTAGTCGATACCGATTATTCCCAAACCATTGTTTCTCCCTCTGTCCATTCATGACTTGTATTATGAGTTGTGAACGTTGTCCACACACACTAAACTTCTTTAGACATGAGGAGTGATGTATGCCTACTTGGGTAGGTCATTGTGCACGGTAGCCACACTGTGCTATTACATCCAAAAACGCTTTGCACTTGCTCGAAGATACATAGTGTTTTGAAACCATGTTTCCCCCCTCTGACCATTTGCGACTCATGTTATGGGTTGTGAACGTTGACCACCCATATTGAAATTCTTTGGTCATGGTTAGTGACATATGCCTAGTTTGGTTTGTCCCTGTACGTGGTTACCACGCAATGTCACTACGTATTGAAGGTCTTTGTGCTTTCTAGTTGATAGCTAGTGCTCCTAAACCATTGTTACCCCCCTCTCACTATCAGTTACCCTTGTTGTGAGGTATCTACGCTGGCCACATGAAGTGAAATTCGTTGGTCATGGTCAGTGACATGTGCATACTTTGGTTGGTCACTGTGCATGGTAGCCACGCTGTGCCACTACACATTGAAGGTATTTGTACTTGCTAGTGGATAACTAGTATTGAGAAACCATTGTTTTCCACCCTGACCATTTGTGACTCGTGTTATGAGTTGTCAAAGTGTACAACACTTGTGACATTATTTGGTCATGGTCAGTGACATATACCTACTTTGGTTGGTCATCGTGCATGGTATCCACACCGTACCACAACTGATTGAAGGTCCTTGTGCTTGCTAGTTGATACTCTGTGTTCCAAAACCATTGTCTCCCCCTCTGACCAATTGTGACTCCTATGATGAGTTGTCAACGCTGACCACACACAGACGATTTCTTTGGTCAAAGGTAGTACATATGCCTACTTTGGTCGGTCATTGTGCATGGTAGCCACACCGTGCGTTTACTGATTGAGGGTCGCTCTACTTGCTAGTTGAGAACTGATATTCACAGACCCTTGTTTCCCCCTCTGACCGTTTGTGACTTGTGTCATGGTAGGTGAACGTTCACTACCCATATTGAAACTCTTTCATCATGGTTGTTGACATATGCATAGTTTGGTTGATTGGTGTGCATAGTAGCCACACCGTGCCACTACGTTTTGAAGTTCTTTGTCCTTTCTAGTCGATACATATGGTTCCCAAACCATTGTCTCTCCCTCAAACCATTTGTGACTCGTGTTATGAGTTGTCGACGTTGACCATACATAGTGGACTTTTTCGGTCATAGTCAGTGACGTGTGCATCCTTAGGTTGGTCACTGTGCACGCTAGCCACACCGTGCTAGTACTTGTTGAAAATCGTTCTCTTTGCTAGTTGATAACTAGTTTTCCCAACCCATGCTTTCCCCCACTGACCATTTGTGACTCGTGTTATGGGTTTTCAATGTTCACCACACACAGGGAAATCCGTTTGGTCATGGTTTCTGACGTATGCCTACGTTGGTTTGTCACCGTACATGACTACCACGCCGTGTCATTAGGTATTGAAGGTCTTTGTGATTTCTTGATGACAGCTAGTGTTCCCAAACCATTGTTAGCACCCTTTGACTATGTGTGGCTCGTGTTGTGAGTCGTAAATGTTGACCACATGAACTGAAGTCGTTGTTCATGGTCAGTGACATATGCAAACTTTGGTTGGTTAGTGTGCATTGTAGCCACACTGTGTGACTACATATTGAAGGTATTTGTACTTGCTAGTCGATAACTAGTAGTCACAAACCATTATCTTCCACCCTGACCAGTTGTGACTCGTGTTATGAGTTGTCTCAGTTTACCACACTTAGTGACATTATTTGGTCATGGTCAGTGACATATGCCTACTTTGGTTGGTCATCGTGCATGGTACATACACCGTGCCACAACGTATTGAAGCTCCTTGTGATTTCTATTCGATACTTGGTGTTCCCAAAACATTGTTTCCCCATCTCACCATTTGTGACTCGTATTATGAGTTTTCAACGTTGACCACACACAGCGGATTTCTTTGGTCAAAGGCAGTACATATGCATACTTTGGTCAGTCATTGTGCATGGTAGCCACACCGTGCTACTACTGACTGAAGGTCGTTGTACTTGCTAGTTGAAAACTGATATTCCCAGAGCATTCTTTCCTCCCCTGACCGTTTGTGACTCGTGTTATGGTTGGTCAATGTTGACCACCCATATTGAAATTCTCTCGTCATGGTCAGTGACATATGCCTAGTTTGGCTGTTTGGTGTGCATATTAGCCACATCGTGCCACTACGATTTGAAGTTCTTTGTCCTTTCTAGTCAATACATAGGGTTCCAAAATCATTGTCTCTCCATCTGACCATTTGTGACTCGTGTTATGAGCTGTAAATGTTGACCACACAGTGCACTTCTTCCGTCATGGTTAGCGACATATGCCTAATTTGGTTTGTCCCTGTACATGGTTACCACGCCGTGTCACTACGTATCGAAGGTCTTTGTGCTTTCTAGTTGATAGCTAGCGTTCCCAAACCGTTGCTAGTCCCTATGAATATCAGTGACTTGTGTTGTGAGTTGTCAACATTGACCACATGAAGTGAATGTCTTTGGTCATGGTCAGTGACACATGCATACTTTGGTTGGTGCCTGTGCATTGTAGCCAAACTGTGCCACTACATAATGAAGGTATTTGTACTTTCTAGTCGATAACTAGTATTCAGAAACCATTATCTTCCAGTCTGACCATTTCTGACTCGTGCTATGAGCTGTCAAAGTTTACCACACATGGTGACATTCTTTGGTCATGGTCAGTGACATATGCGTACCTTGGTTGGTCCTCGTGCATGGTATCCACTCTGTGCCACAACGTATTGAAGGTCATTGTGCTTGCTAGTTGATACCTAGTGTTCCCAAACAATTGTTTCCCCCCTATGACTATTTGTGACTCGTATTATGTGTTGTCAACGTTGACCACACACTGCGGATTTACTGGTCAAAGGCAGTACATATGCCTACATTGGTCGGTCATTGTGCATGGTAGCCACACTGTGCTACTACCGATTGAAGGGCGTTGTTCTTTCTAGTTGAGAACTGATATTACTGGACCATTGTTTTCCCCTCTGATCGTTTGTGACTCGTGTTATGGTTGGTGAACATTGCCCACCCATATTGAAATTCTTTGGTCATTGTCAGTGACATATGCCTAGTTCGTTTGTTTGGTGTGCATACTAGCCGTACCGTGCCGATGCGTAGTGAAGTTCTTTGTCCTTTCTAGTCCATGCATAGGATTTGCACACCATTGTCTCTCCTTATGATCATTCGTGACTCGTGTTATGAGTTATCAATGTTGACCACACATAGTGGACTTCTTTGGTCATAGTCAATGAGGAATTCTATTATTTGGTTGGTTACTGTGCACGCTAGCCACACCGTGCCACTACTTGTTAAAGCTCTTTGCACTTGCTAGTTGACAGCTGGTGTTCCCAGCCCATTGTTTCCCCCTATGATCATTTGTGACTCGTGTTATGAGTTTGCAATATTGACCACACGCTATGAATTTCGTTTGGTCATTGTTAGTGAGATATGCCTACTTTGGTTTGTCACAGTACATGGTTACCACGCCGTGTCGCTGCATATTAAAGGTATTTGTGCTTTCTAGTTAATAGCTAGTATTCCCAAACCATTGTTATCCCCCTTTGACTATATTTGACTCGTGTTGTGAGTTGTCAAGGCAGACAACATGAATTAAAATTTGCTGGTCATGGTCAGTGACATATGCATACTTTGGTTGGTCACTGTGCATGGTATCCACGCTGTGCCACTACATATTGAAGGTATTTGTACTTGCTACTCAATAACTAGTATCCACGAACCATTGTCTTCCACTTTGACCTTTTGTGACTTGTGTTTTGAGCTGTCAAAGTTTACCACACTTAGTGACATTATTTGGTCAAGGTGAGTGACATATGCCTACTTTGGTTGGTCATCATGCATGGTAACCACACCGTGCCACAACTTGTTGAAGGTCCTTGTGCTTGCTAGTTGATACCTGATGTTTCCAGACCATTGTTTCCCCCTCTGATCGTTTGTGATTCGTATTATGAGATGTCAACGCTGTCCACACACAGCGGATTTCTTTGGTCAAAGGCAGTACATATCCCCACTTTGGTCGTTCATTGTGCATGGTAGCCACACCGTGCTTATACTGATTGAAGGTTGCTGTACTTGCTAGGTGAGAACTGATATCCCCAGACCATTGTTTCCCCCTCTGACCGTTTGTGACTCGTGTTATAGTTGGTGAATGTTGACCACCCATATTGAATTTCGTTGGTCATGGTCAGTGACATCTGCCTTCTCTGGTTGTTTGGTGTGCATAGTAGCCACATCGTGCAGCTACGTATTGAAGTTCTTTGTCCTTTCTAGTTGATACATAGGGTTCCCAAACCGTTGTCTCTCCCTCTGACCATTTGTGACTCGTGTTATGAGTTGTCAATGTTGACCACACATAGTGGACTTCTTCGGTCATACTCAGTGACATATGCATCCTTTAGTTGGTCACCGTGCAAGCTAGCCACACCGTGCCATTACTTGTTGAAAATCGTTATACTAGCTAGTTGACAACTAGTGTTTCCAACCCATGGGTTCCCCCACTGACCATTTGTGACTCGTGTTATGAGTTTTCAACGTTGACCACAATGTGTGAAATCCGTTTGGTCATGGTTTGTGACATATGCATACTTTGGTTTGTCCCTGTACATGGTTTCCACGCCGTGTCACTACGTATTGAAGGTTTCTGTGCTTTGTTGTTGTTAGCTAGTGTTCCCAAACCATTGTTACCCCCTCTGAATACTTGTGACTCGTGTTGTGAGTTGTCAACATTGACCACATGAAGTGAAATTCTTTGTTCATGGTCAGTGACATATGCGTACTTTGGTTGGTCACTGTGCATTGTAGCCACACTTTTCCACTACATATTGAAGGTATTTGTACTTGCCAGTTGATAAATAGTATTCACAAACCATTATCTTCCACCCTGACCATTTTGACTCGTGTTATGAGTTGTCAAATTTTACCACACATGGTGACATTCTTTGGTCATGGTCAGTGACATATGCATACCTTGGTTGGTCATCGTGCATGATATCCACACCATACCACAACGTATTGTAGCTCTTTTTGCTTGCTTTTTGACACTTGGTGTTCCCAAACCATTCTTTCCCCCCTGACCATTTGTGACTTATATTGTTAGTTGTCTACGTAGACCAGACACAGCGGATCTCTCTCGTCAAAGGCAGTACATATGCCATGTTTGGTCGGTGCATGGTAGCCACATCGTGCTACTACTGACTGAAGGTCCCTGTACTTGCTAGTTGATAACTTATATTCCCATACCATTGTTTCCCTATCTGAGCGTTGGTGAATCGTGTTATGGTTGGTCAGCGTTGACCACCCATGTTGAAATTCTCTGGTCATGGTTTGTGACATATGCCTAGTTTGGATGTTTGGTGTGCATATTAGCCACACCGTGCCACTACGTTTTGAAGTTATTTGTCCTTTCTAGTCCATGCACAGGGTACCCAAACCATTGTCTCTCCCTCTGACCATTCGTGACTTGTGTTATGAGTTGTCAATGTTGCCCACACACAGTGGAAGTCTTCGGTCATAGTCAGCGACGTATTAATCCTTTGGTTGGTCACTGTGCACGCTAGGCACACCGTGCCACTACTTGTTGAAGTTCTTCATACTTGCTAGTTGATAACTAGTGTTCATAACCCATTGTTCCCCCCTCTGACCATTTGTGACTCGTGTGATGAGTTTTCAACGTTGACCACACACTGTGAAATTGGTTTGGTCATGGTTAGTGACATATGCCTACTTTTGTTTGTCACTGTACATGGTTACCACACTGTGTCACAAAGTATTGAAGGTATTTGTGCTTTATAGTCAATTGATAATGTTCCCAAACCAATGCTCCCCACCTTTGACTATCCGTGACTCGTGTTGTCAGTTTTCAACGCTGACCACATGAAGTGACATTTGTTGGTCATGGTCAGTGACATATGCATGCTTTGGTTGGTCACTGTGCATGGTAGCCACGCTATGCCACTACATATTGAAGGTATTTGTACTTCCTACTTGATGACTAGTATTTACAAACCATTTTCTCCACCGTGACAATTTGTGACTCGTGTTATGAGTTGTCAAAGTTTACCACATTTAGTGACATTATTTGGTCATGGTCAGTGACGTATGCCTACTTTGGTTGGTCAACGTGCATGGTAACCACACCTAGTCAGAAGTTATTGAAGGTCCTTGTGCTTGCTAGTTGATACCATAAATGGTGTCCCCAACCTATTGTCTCCCCCTCTTACCATTTGTGACTCCTATTATGAGTTGTCAATGCTGACCACACACAACGGATTTCTTTGGTCAAAGGTAGTACATATGCCGACTTTGGTCGGTCATTGTGCATGGTATCCACACCATGCTTATATTGATTGAAGGTTGCTGTACTTGCCAGTTGAGAACTAATACTCACAGACCATTGTTTCCCCCTCCGAGCGTTTGTGACTCGTGTTATGAGTTGTCATATGCCTAGTTTGGTTGTTTGGTGTGTATAGTAGCCCCACAGTGCCCCTACGCATTGAAGTTCTTTGTCCATTGTAGTCGATACATAGGGTTCCCAGACCATTGTCCCTCCCTCTGATCATCTGTGACTTGTGTTACGAGTTGTCAATGTCGACCATACATAGTGGACTTCTTCGGTCATAGTCAGAGACGTGTGCATCATTTGGTTGGTCACTGTGCACGCTAGCCACACCGTGTCACTACTTGTTCAAAATTGTCTACTTGCTAGTTGATAACTAGTGTTCCCAACCCACGATTACCCCCACTGACCATTTGTGACTCGTGTTATGAGTTTTCAACGTTGACCACACTCAGTGAAATCCGTTTGGTCATGGTTTTTGAGCTATGCCTTCGTTTGTTTGTCACTGTACATGGTTACCATGTCGTGTCCTTACATGTTGAAGGTCTTTGTGCTTTCGTGTTGACAGCTAGTCTTCCCAAACCATTGTTAGCCCCCTCTGACTATCTGTGACTCGTGTTGTGAGTTGTAAATGTTGACCACATGAAGTCAAATTATTTGTTCATGGTCACTTACATATGCATACTTTGGTTTGTCACTGTGCGTTGTAGCCACACTGTGCCACTACACATCAAAGGTATTTGTACTTGCTAGTCAATAACTTGTATTCAAAAACCAATACCTTCCACCCTGACCATTTGTTACTTGTGTTATGAGTTGTCAAAGTTGACCACACATGGTGACATTCTATGGTCATGGTCAGCGACACATGCATACCTTGGTTGGTCATCGTGCATGGTATCCACACCGTGCCACTACGTATTGAAGCTCCTTGTGCTTGTTATTCAATACTTCGTGTTCCCAAATTATTTTGTCCCCCTCTGACCATTTGTGACTCGTATTTTGAGTTGTCAACGTTGACCACACACAACGGATTTCTTTGGTCAAAGGTAGTACATATGCCTACTTTGGTCGGTCATTGTCCATGGTAGCCACATCGTGCTACTACTGACTGAAGGTCCTTGTACTTGCTAGTTGAGAACTGATATTCCCAAGCCATTGTTTCCTCCCCAGACCGTTTGTGACTCGTGTTATGGTTGGTGAACGTTGACCACCCACATTGGAATTCTCTGGTCATGGTCAGTGACATATGCCTAGTTTGGTTGTTTGGTGTGCATATTAGCCACACCGTAACACTACGTATTGAAGTTCTGTGTCCTTTCTAGTAGAGACATAGGGTTCTCAAACCATTGTCACTCCCTCTGACCATTTGTGACTCGTGTTATGAGTTGTCAATGTTGACCACACATAGTGGACTTCTTCGGTCATAGTTAGTGACATATGCATCCTTTGGATGGTCCTTGTGCACGCTAGCCACACCGTGCCACTACTTGTTGAAAATCTTTCTACTTGCTAGTTGATAACCAGTGTTCCCAACCCATGGTTTCCCCTACGGACCATTTGTGACTCGTGTTATGAGTTTTCAACTTTGACCGCACATTGTGAAATCCGTTTGGTCATGGTTAGTGATATATGCCTACTTTGGTTTGTCCCTGTACATAGTTACCACGCGGTTTCACTATATCTTGAAGGTATTTGTGCTTTCTGGTTGATAGCTTGTGTTCCCAAACCATTGTTACCCCCCTTTGACTATCCGTGACTCGTGTTGTGAGTTGTCAACGCTGACCACATGAAGTGAAATTCGTTGGTCATGGTGACTGACACATGCATACTTAAGTTGGTTACTATACATGGTAGCCACGCTGTGCCACTACATATTGAAGGTATTTATACTTGCTACTCAATAACTAGTATTTGCAAACCATTGTCTACCACTCTGACCATTCGTGGCTTGTGTTATGAATCATCAAAGTTTACCACACTTAGTGACATTATTTGGTCATGTTCAGTGACATATGCCTACTTTGGTTGGTCATCGTGCATGGTATCCACACCCTGCCACAACGTATTGAAGGTCCTTGTCATTGCTAGTTAATACCTGAAGTTCCCAATCCATTGTCTCCCCCTCTGACCATTTGTGACTCCTATTATGGGTTGGCAACGTTGACCACACACAGCGGATTTCTTTTGTCAAAGGTCGAACATATGCCTACTTTGGTCAGTCATTGTGCATGGTAGCCACACCATGCTTGAAGGTCTCTGTACTTGCTAGTTGAGAACTCACATTCCCAGACCATTGTTTCTCCCTCTGACTATTTGTGAATCGTGTTATGGTTGGTGAATGTTTACCACCCATATTAAAATTCTTTGGTCATGGTCAGTGACATATGCCTAGTTTGGTTGTTTGGTCTGCATAGTAGCCACACCGCGCCACTACGTATTGCAGTTCTTTGGCCTTTCTAGTTGATCCATAAAGTTCCCAAACCATTTTCTCTCCCTCTGACCATTTGTGACTCGTGTTATGAGTTGTCAATGTTGACCGCACATAGTAAACGTATTCCGTCAGAGTTAGTGACATATGCATCATGTGGTTGGTCACTGTGCACGCTAGCCACACAGTGCCACTACTTGTTGAAAATCGTTCTACTTGCTAGTTGATAACTAGTGTTCCCAACCAATTGTTTCTCCCACTTACCATTTGTGACTCATGTTATGAGTTTTCAACGTTGACCACACACTGTGGAATCCGTTTTGTCATGGTTAGTGACATATGCCTACTTTTGTTTGTTACTGTACATAGTTACCACGCCGTATCCCTACATATTAAAGGTATTTATGCTTTCTAGTTAATAGCTAGTGTTCCCAAACCATTGTTACCCTCCTTTGAATATATGTGACACGTGTTGTGAGTTGTCAAAGTTGACCACATGAAGTGAAGTTCGTTGGTCATGGTCATTGACATATGCATCCTTTGGTTGGTCACTGAGCATGGTAGCCACGCTGTGCCACTACATATTGAAGGTATTTGTACATTCTACTCAATAACTAGTATTCACAAACCATTGTTTTCCACTCTGACCATCTGTGACTCGTGTTCAGAGCTGTCAAAGTTTACCACACTTAGTGACATTATTTGGTCATGGTCAGTTACATATGCCTACTTTGGTTGGTCATCGTGCATGATATCCATACCTTACCAAAACTTATTGAAGCTCATTTTGCTTGCTAGTTGATACTTGGTGGTCCCAAACCATTGTCTCCCCCTCTGACCATTTGTCACTTGTATTATGAGTTGTCAACGTTGACCACACACGGTGGATTTCTTTGGTCAAAGGCAGTACATATGCCTACTTTGGTCGGTCATTGTGCATGGTAGGGACACCATGCTACTACTGACTAAAGGTTGTTGTACTTGCTAGTTGAGAACTGATATTCCCATAGTGTTGTTTCCTCCCCAGACCGTTTGTGACTCGTGTTATGGTTGGTCAACGTTGACCACACATATTGAAATTCTCTTGTCATGATCAGTGACATATGCCTAGTTTGGTTGTTTGGTGTGCATATTAGCCACACCGTGCCACTACGTATCAAAGTTCTTTGTCCTTTCTTGTCCACACATAGGGTTCCCAAACCATTGTCTCTCCCTCTGACCAATTGTGACTCGTGTTATTAGTTGTCAATGTTGACCACACATGGTGGACTTCTTCGGTTATAGTCAGTGACATATGCATCCTTTGGTTGGTCACTGTGCACAGTAGCCACACTGTGTCACTACTTGTTGAAAGTATTTCTACTTGCTAGTTGATAACTAGTGTTCCCATGGTTTCCCCCACTGACCATTTGTGAATCGTGTTCTGAGTTTTCAACGTTGACCACACACTGTGAAATCCCTTTGGTCATGGTTAGGGACATATGCCTACTTTGGTTTGTCCCTGTACATGGTTACCACGCCGTGTAACTACGTATCAAAGGTCTTTGTGCTTTCTAGTTGATAGCTAGTGTTCCCATCCCGTTCTTAGCCCCTCTGAATATCTGTGACTCGTGTTGTGAGTTTTCAACATTGACCACATGAAGTGAAATTCTTTGGTCATGGGTAGTGACATATGCATACTTTGGTTGGTCACTGTGCATTGTTGCCACGCTATGCCACCACATATTGAGGGTATTTGTACTTGCTTGACGGTAACTAGTATTTTGAACCCATTATCTTCCACTCTTACCACTTGATACCCATGTTATGAGCTGTCAAAGTTTACCTCACAAAATGACATTCTTTGGTGATGGTCAGTGACATATGCATACCTTGGTTGGTCATCATGCATGGTATCCACACCGTGCCACAACGCATTGAAGGTCATTGGGCTTGCCAGTTGATGCCTGGAGTTCTCAAACAATTGTTTCCCCCTCTGACTATTTGTGACTCGTATAAAGAGTTGTCAACGTTGACCACACACTGCGGATTTCATTGGTCGAAGGCAGTACATATGCCTACTTTGGTCAATCGTTGTGCATTGTAGCCACACTGAGTGAAGGGCGTTGTACTTGCTAGTTGAGAACTGATGTTCCCGGACCATTGTTTCCCCCTCTGCCCATTTGTGATTCGTGTTATGGTTGGTGAACGTTGACCACCCATATTGAACTTTTTTGGTCATGGTCAGTGACATATGCCTAGTTTGGTTGTTTGGTGTGCATAGTAGCCACACCGTGCCACTACGTATTGAAGTTATTTGTCCTTTCTAGTCCATGCATAGGGGTCCCAAACCATTGTCTCTCCATCTGACCATTTGTGACTCGTGATATGAGTTGTCAATGCTGACCACGCATACTGGATTTCTTCAGTCATAGTCAGTGACGTATTCTTCCTTTGGTTGGTCACTGTGTAAGCAAGCCAAATTGTGCCACTAGTTGTTGAATTTCTTTGTGCTTGCTAATTGAGAACTAGTATTCCCAACCCATTGGTTCCCCCTGTGACCATTTGTGACTCGTGTTATGAGTTTTCAATATAGACCACATACTGTGAAATTGGTTTGGTCATGGGTAGTGACATGTGCCTACTTTGGTTTGTCACTGTACATGGTTACCACGCCGTGTCAATATATATGAAAGGAATTTGTGCTTCCTAGTTTATACCTAGTGTTTCCAAACCATTGTTACACCCTTTTGACTATCTGTGACTTGTGTTGTGAGATGTCAATGCTGACCACATGAAGTGAAATTCGTTGGTCATGGTCCGTGACACATGCATACTTTGGTTGGTCACTGTGCATGGTAGCCACGCTGTGCCACTACATATTGAAGGTATTCGTACATGCTACTCAATAACTAGTATTCACGAACCATTGTCTTCCACTCTGACCATTTGTGACTCCTGTTATGAGCTGTCAACGTTTACCACACTTAGTGACATTGTTTGGTCATGGTCAGTGACATATGCCTACTTTGGTTGGTCATCTTGCATGGTATCCACACCGTGCCACAACTTGTAGAAGTTCATTGTGCTTGCTAGTTGATACCTGATGTTCCCAGACCATTGTTTCCCCCTCTGACAATTTGTGATTCATGTTATGAGTTGTCAACGCTGTCCACACACAGCGGATTTCTTTGGTCAAAGGCAGTACACTTGCCTGCTTTGGTCAGTCATTGTGCATGGTAGCCACACCGTGCATATACTGATTGAAGGTTGCTGTACTTGCTAGTTGAAAACTGACATTCCCAAACCATTGTTTCCCCCTCTGACCGTTTGTGACTCGTGTTATGGTGAATGTTGACCACCCATTTCAAGATTATTTGGTCATGGTCAGTGACATCTGCCTACTTTGGTTGTTTGGTGTGCATAGTAGCCACACCGTGCCACTACGTATCAAAGTTGTTTGTCCTTTCTAGTCAATACATAGGGTCCTAGACCATTGTCTCTCCCTCTGACCATGTGTGACTCGTGTTTTGAGTTGTCAATATTGACCACACATAGTGGACTTCTTCGGTCATAGTCAGTGACATATGCATCCTTTGGTTGGTCACTATGCACGCTAGCCACACCGTGCAACTAATTGTTGAAAATCCATCTACCCGCTAGTTGATAAGTAGTGTTCCCAACCCATGGTTTCCCCAACTGACCATTTTTGACTCATGTTATGAGTTTTTTACGTTGACCACACTGTGAAATCCGTTTCGTCATGGTTAGTGACATATGCCTGCTTTTGTTTGTCACTGTACATGGTTACCACACCGTGTCACTACGTATTGAAGGTCTCTGTGCTTTCTTGTTGATAGCTAGTGTTCCCAAACCATTGTTACCCCCTCTAAATATCTGTAACTCGTGTTGCGAGTTGTCAACATTGACCACATGAAATGAAATTCTTTGGTCATGGGCAGTGACATATGCATACCTTGGTTGGTCATCGTGCATGGTATACCCACCGTGCCACAATGAAGTGTAGCTCCTTGTACTTGCTATTTGATACTTGGTTCCCAACCCATTGTTTCCCCCTCTGACCATTTGTGACTTGTATTATGAGTTGTCAACGTTGACCAGACAAACCGGATATCATTCGTCAAAGGCAGTACATATGCCAACTTTGGTCGGTCATTGTGCATGGTAGCCACACCGTGCTACTACTGACTGAAGGTCGTTGTACTTGCTAGTTGAGAACTGATATTCCCAAACCATTGCTTCCTCCCCTGACCGTTTGTGACTCCTGTTATGGTTGGTCAACGTTGACCACCCATATTGAAACTATCTTGTCATGGTGAGTGACGTATGCCTAGTTTGGATGATTGGTGTGCATATTAGCCACACCGTGCCACTACATATTGAAGCCATCTGTCCTTTCTAGTCCATGCACAGGGTTCCCAAACCATTGTCTCTCCATCTGACCATTCATGAATCGTGTTATGAGTTGTCAATGTTGACCACACACACTGGACTTCTTCGGTCATAGTCCGTGACGTATTCATCCTTTGGTTGGTCACTGTGCACGCTAGCTACACGTGCTACTACTTGTTGAGGTTCTTTGTACTTGCTAGTTGATAACTAGTGTTCCTAACGCATTGTTTCCCCCCTTTGACCTTTTGTGACTCGTGAAATGAGTTCTCAACATTGACCACACACTATGAAATTTGTTTGGTCATGGTTAGTGACATATGCCTACTTTGGTTTGGCACTGTATGTGGTTACCACGCCGTGTCACTGCGTATTGAAGGTTTTTTTTCTTTCTAGTCAAAAGCTAGTGTTCCCAAACCAATGTTACCCCCCTTTGACTATCTGTGACTCGTGTTGTGAGTTTCCAACGCTGACCACATCAAGTGAAATTCGTTGGTCATGGTCCGTGACATATGCATACTTTGGTTGGTCACTGTGCATGGTAGCCACGCTGTGCCATTACATATTAAAGGTATTTGTACTTGCTACTCAATGACTAGTATTCACAAACAACTGTCTTCCACTCTGACCATTTGTGACTCCTGTTACGAGTTGTCAAAGTTTACCACACTTATTGACATTATTGGGTCATGGTAACTGACATATGCCTGCTTTGGTTGGTCATAATGCATGGTATGCACACCGTGCCACAACGTATTGAAGCTCCTTGTGCTTGCTAGATGATACCTAGTGTTCCCAAACCATTGTCTCCCCCTCTGGCCATTTGTGACTCCTATTATGAGTTGTCAATGCTGACCACACACAGCGGATTTATTTGGTCAAAGGCACTACATATGCCTACTTTGGTCGGTCGTTGTGCATGGTAGCCACACCGTGCTACTACTTACTCAAGGTCGTTGTACTTGCTAGTTGAGAACAGATATTTCCATAGCATTGTTTCCTCCCCTGATTGTTTGTGACTCATGTTATGGTTGGTCAACGTTGACCACCCATATTGAAGTTCTCTGGTCATGGTCAGTGACATATGCGTAGTTTGGTTGTTTGGTGTGCATATTAGCAACACCGAGCCACTACGTATTGAAGTTATTTGTCCTTTCTAGTCCATGCATAGGGTTCCCAAACCATTGTTTCTCCCTCTGACCATTCGTGACTCGTGTTATGAGTTGTCAATGTTGACCACACATAGTGGACTTCTTTGGTCATAGTCAGTGACGTATTTATCCTTTGGTTGGTTACTGTGCACGCTAGCCACACCGTGCCACTATTTGTTGAAGAGCTCTGTACTTGCTACTTGACAACGAGTGTTCCCAACCCATTGTTTCCCCATCTGACCATTTGTGACTCGTGTTATGAGTTTTCCTTGTTGACCACACGCTATGAAATTTGTTTGGTCATTGTTAGTGACATATGCCTACTTTGGTTTGTCACTGTACATGGTTACCATGCCGTGTCACTACATGTTAAAGGTATTTGTGCTTTATAGATAATAGCTAATGTTCCCATACCATTGTTACCCCCTTTGACTATCTGTGACTCGTGTTGTGAGCTGTCAACGCTGACCACATGAAGTTAAATTCTTTGGTCATGGTCAGTGACATATGCATACTTTGGTTGGTCACTGTGCATGGTAGGCACGCCGTGCCACTACATATTGAATGTATTTGTACATGCTACTTGATAACTAGTATCCACAAACCATTGTCTTCCACTCGGACCATTTGTGACTCGTGTTATGAGCTATCAAAGTTTACCACACTTAGTGAAATGTTTTGGTCATGGTTAGTGACATATGCCTGCTTTGGTTGGTCATCCTGCATTGTATCCACACAGTGCCACAACTTGTTGAAGGTCCTTGTGCTTGCTAGTTGATACCTGATGTTCCCAAACTGCTATCTCCCCCTCTGACCATTTGTGACTCCTATTATGAGTTGTCAACGCTGACCACACACATCGGATTTCTTTGGTCAAAGGTAGTACATATGCCTCCTTTGGCCGGTCATTGTGCATTTTAGCCACACCGTGCTTACACTACTTGAAAGTCTATGTACTTTCTACTTGAGAACTGATATTCCAAGACCATTGTTCCCCCCCTCTAATCATCTGTGACTCGTGTTATGGTTGGTGAATGTTGACCACCCATATTGAAATTCTTTGGTCATGGTCAGTGACATTTGCCTAGTTTGGTTGTTTGGAGTGCATAGTAGCCACACCGCGCCACTACGTGTCGAAGTTCTTTGTCCTTTCTAGTTGATACATAGGGTTTCCAAACCATTGTCTCTCCCTCTGACCATTTGTGACTCGTGTTATGAGTTGTCAATGTTGACCACACATAGTGGACTTCTTCGTTCATAGTCAGTGACATATGCATCCTTTGGTTGGTCACTGTGCACGATAGCCACACCATGCCACTACTTGTTGAAAATCTTTCTACTTGCTAGTTGATAACTAGTGTTCCCAACCCATGGTTTCCCCCATTGACCGTTTGTGACTCGTGTAATGAGTTTTCAATGTTGACCACACACTGTGAGATCCGTTTGGTCATGGTCAGTGACATATACCTACTTTGGTTTGTCCCTGTACATGGTTGCCACGCCGTGGCACTACGTATCGAAGGTCTTTGTGATTTCTAGTTGATAGCTAGTGTTTCCAACCCATTGTTAGCCCCTCTGAATATCTGTGTTGACTCGTGTTGTGAGTTGTCAACATAGACCACATGAAGTGAAATTCTTTGGTCATGGTCAGTGACATATGCATACTTTGGTTGGTCATTGTGCATTGTAGCCACACTGTGCCATTACATATTGAAGGTATTTGTACTTGCTAGTCGATACCTAGTATTCACAGACCATAATCTTCCACCCTGACCATTTGTGACTCGTGTTATGAGTTGTCAAAGTTTACCACACATTGTGACATTCTTTGGTGATGGTCAGTGACATATGCATACCTTGGTTGGTCATCGTGCATGGAATCCACAGCGTGCCACAACGTATCATAGCTCCCTGTTCTAGCCGTTTGATAATTGATGTTCCCAGACCATTGCTTTCCCCCTCTGGCCATTTGTGACTTGTATTATGAGTTCTCATCGTTGACCAGACACAGCGGATTTCTTTTGTCAAAGGCAATACATATGCCTGCTTTGGTCCGTCATTGTGCATGGAAGCCACACCGTGCTACTACTGACTGAAGGTTGTTGTACTTGCTACTTGAGAACTGATTTTTCCAAACCATTGTTTCCTTCCCTGACCGTTTATGACTTGTGTTATGGTTAGTCAACGTTGACCACCCATCTTGAAATTCTATAGACATGGTCAGTGACATATGCCAAGTTTGGATGTTTGATGTTCATATTAGCCACACCATGCCACTACGTTTTGAAGTTATTCTTCCTTTCTAGTCCATGCAAAGGGTTCCCAAACCATTATCACTCCCTCTGACCATTCGTGACTCGTGTTATGAGTTGTCAATGTTGACCACACATAGTGGACTTCTTCGGTCATAGTCAGTGACGTATTCATCCTTTGGTTGGTCACTGTGCACGCTAGCCACACCGTGCCACTACTTGCTGAAGTTCTTCGTACTTGCTAGTTGATAACAAGTGTTCATAACCCATTGTTTCCCCCTCTGACCATTTGTGACTCGTGTGATGAGTTTTAAACGTTGACCACACACTGTGAAATTTGTTTGGTCATGGTAAGTTACATATGCCTACTTTGGTTTGTCACTGTACATGGTTACCACGCCGTGTCACTACGTATTGAAGGTTTTTGTGCTTTCTAGTCAATAGCTAGTGTTACCAAACCAATGTTTCCCCCCTTTGACTAACTATGACTTGTTTTGTGAGTTTTCAACGCTGACCACATGAAGTGAAATTCTTTGGTCATGGTCAGTTACATATGCATACATTGGCTGGTCACTGTGCATGGCAGCCACGCTGTGCCACTACAAATTGAAGGTATTTGTACTTGCTACTCGATGACTCGTATTCACAAACCATTGTCTTCTAATCTGACCATGTGTGACTCGTGTTATGAGTTGTCCTTGTAAACGTTTACCACACTTAGTGAAATATTTTGGTCATGGTCAGTGACATATGCCTACTTTGGTTGGTCATCGTGCATGGTGTCCACACCGTGCCACAACATATTGATGGTCCTTGTGCTTACTAGTTGATACCTGGTGTTCCCAAACTGCTATCTTCCCCTCTAACCATTTGTGACTCCTATCATGAGTTGTCAATGCGGACCACACACAGCGGATATCTTTGGTCAAAGGAAGTACATATGCCTACTTTGGTCGGTCATTGGGCATTATAGCCACACAGTGCTTATACTGGTTGAAGGTCGCTGTACTTGCTAGTTGAGAACTGATTTTCACAGCCCATTGTTTCCCCCTCTGACCGTTTGTGACTCGTGTTATGGTTGGTGAATGTTGACCACCTGCATTGAAATTCTTTCATCATGGTCAGTGACATATGCCTAGTTTGGTTGTTTGGTGTGCATAGTAGCCAAACCGTGCCACTACGTATTGAAGTTCTTTGTCCGTTCTAGTCAATACATAGGTTTCCCAAACCATTGTCTCTTCCTCTTACCATTTGTGACTCGTGTTATGAGTTGTCAATGTTGACCATACATGGTGGACTTGTTTGGTCATAGTCAGTGACGTGTCATCCTTTGGTTGGTCACTGTGCACGCTAGCCACACCGTGCCACCACTTGTTGAAAATCTTTCTACTTGTTAGTTGATAACTACCGTTCCCAACCCATGATTTCCCCCATTTGTGACTCATGCTATGCGTTTTCAACGTTGACCACACACTGTGAAATCCATTTGGTCATGGTTTGTGACATATGCCTACTTTGGTTTGTCACTGTACATGGTTACCACGTCCTGTTGTTACGTCTCAAAGGTATTTGTGCTTCCTAGTTAATAGCTAGAATTCCCAAACCATTTTTACTCCCCTTTGACTATCCGTGACTCGTGTTGTCAGTTGTCAACGCTGACCACATGAAGTGTAATTTGTTGGTCATGGTCAGTGACACATGCATACTTTGGTTGGTCACTATACATGGTAGCCATGCTTTGCCACTACATATAGAAGGCATTTGTACTTGCTACTCAATAACTAGTATTCACAAACCATTTTCTTTCACTCTGACCATTTGTGACTCGTGTCATGAATCGTCAACGTTTACCACAAATAGTGATATTGTTTGGTCATGGTCAGTATGATATGCCTGCTTTGGTTGGTCATCGTGCATGGTATCCACACCATGCCAAAACGTATTGAAGGTCCTTGTGCTTGCTAGTTAATACCTGGTGTTCCCAAACCATTGTCTCATCCTCTGACCATTTGTGACTCATGTTATGAGTTTTCAACATTGACCACACACAGCGGATTTATTTGTTCAAAGGCAGTTGATATGCTTACTTTTGTCGGTCATTGTGCATGGTAGCCACACCATGCTTATACTAATTGAAAGTCTGTGTACTTGCTACTGAAGAACTGATATTCGCAGACCATTGTCCCCCCCTCTGATAATTTGTGACTCGTGTTATGGTTGCTGAATGTTGACCACCCATATTGAAATTCTTTGGTCATGGTTAGTGACATATGCCTAGTTTGGTTGTTTGGTGTGCATAGTAGCCACACTGCACCACTACGTGTTCAAGTTGTTTGTCCTTTCTAGTTGATACATAGGCTTCCCAAACCATTGTCTCTCCCTCTGACCATTTGTGACTCGTTTTATGAGTTGTCAATGTTGACCACACATAGTGGAATTCTTCGGTCATAGTCAGTGACAAATGCATCCTTTGGTTGGTCACTGTGCACAATAGCCACACTGTGCCACTGCTTGTTGAAAATCGTTCTACTTTCTAGTTGATAACTAGTGTTTTCAACCCATGGTTTCCCCCACTGACCATTTGTGACTCGTGTTATGAGTTTTCAACGTTGACCACACACTGTGAGATCCGTTTGGTCATGATCAGTGAAATATACCTACCTTGGTTTGTCCCTGTACATGGTTCCCACGCCGTGGCACTACGTATCGAAAGTCTTTGTGCTTTCTAGTTGATAGCTAGTGTTCCCAACCCGTTGTTAGCCCCTCTGAATATTTGTGACTTGTGTTGTGAGTTGTCAACATTGACCACATGAAGTGAAATTCTTTGGTCATGGTCAGTGACATATGTATACTTTGGTTGGTCATTGTGCATTGTAGCCACACTATGCCACTACATATTGAAAGCATTTGTACTTGCTAGTTGATAACTAGTATTTGGAAACCATTGTGTTCTACTCTGGCCATTTGTGACTCGTGTTATGAGCTGTCAAAGTTTACCACACTTTGGTTATGGTTAGTGACATATGCCTACTTTGGTTGGTCATCGTGCATGGTATCCACACCGTGCTACAACTTGTTGAAGGTCCTTGTGCTTGCTAGTTGATACCCGATGTTCCCAGAACATTGTTTCCCCCTCTGAACATTCGTGATTGTATTATGAGTTGTCAACGCTGTCCACACACAGTGGATTTCTTTGGTCAAAGGCAGTACATATGCCTACTTTGGTCGGTGATTGTGCATGGTAGCCACACCGTGCTTAGACTAATTGAAGGTCGCTGTACCTGCTAGTTGAGAACTGATATTCCCAGACCATTGTTTCCCCATCTGGCGGTTTGTGACTCGTGTTATGGTTGGTGAATGTTGACCACCCATATTGAAATTATTTGGTCATGGTCAGTGACATATGCCTACTTTGGTTGTTTGGTGTGCATAGTAGCCACACCATGCCACTACGTATTGAAGATCTTTATCCTTTCTAGTCGATACATAGGGTTCCCAAACCATTCTCTCTATGTCTGACCATTTTGGACTCGTGTTATGAGTGGTCAATGTTGACCACACATAGTGGACTTATTCGGTCATAGTCAGTGACATATGCATCATTTGGTTGGTCACTGTGCACACTAGCCACACCGTGCCACTACTTGTTCAAAATCTGTGTACCCGCTAGTTGATAACTTTTGTTCCCAACCCATGGTTTCCCCCACTGACCATTTGTGACTCGTGTTATGAGTTTTCAACGTTGAGCACACTGTGTGAAATCCGTTTGGTCATGGTTAGTGACCTATGCCTTATGTTGTTTGTTACTGTACATGGTTACCACGCCGTGTCACTACGTATCAAAGGTGTCTGTGCTTTCTTGTTGATAGCTAATGTTCTCAAACCATTGTTACCCCCTCTGAATATCCGTGACTTGTGTTGTGAGTTGTCAACATTGACCACATGAAGTGTAATTGTTTGTTCATGGTCAGTGACATATGCGTACTTTGGTTTGTCAATCTGCATTTTATCCACACTGTGCCACTACACATTGAAGGTATTAGTACTTGCTAGTCGTAAACTAGTATTCACAAATCATTATCTTCCACCCTGACCATTTGTGACTCGCATTATGAGTTGTCAAAGTTTACCACACATGGTGACATGCTTTGGTCATGGTCAGTGACATATGCATACCTTGGGTGGTCATCGTGCATGGTATCCACACATTGCCACAACGTATTGTAGCTCCTTGTGCTTGTTATTTGATACTTTGTATTCCCAAACCATTGTTTCCCCCACAGACCATTTGTGACTCGTATTATCAGTTGTCAACGTTGATCAGACACAGCAGATTTCTTTCGTCAAAGGTAGTACATATGCCTACTTTGCTCGGTCATTGTGCATGGTAGCCACACCGTGCTACTACTGACTGAAGGTCGTTGTACTTTCTAGTTGAGAACTGATATTCCCAAACCATTGTTTCCTCCCCTGACCGTTTGTGACTCCTGTTATGGTTTGTCAACGTTGACCACCCATATTGAATGTCTCTGGTCATTGTTAGTGAAATATGCCTAGTTTAAATGTTCGGTGTGCATATTAGCCACACCGTACCACTACGTATTGAAGTTATTTGTCCTTTCTAGTCCATGCATAGGGTTCCCAGACCATTGTCTGTCCCTCTGACAATTCGTGACTCGTGTTATGAGTTGTCAATCTTGACCACACACAGTGGACTTCTTCGGTCATAGTCAGTGACGTATTCATCCTTTGGTTGGTCACTGTGCATGCTAGCCACACCATGCCACTACTTGTTGAAGTTCTTCGTACTTGCTAGTTGATAACTAGTGTTCCCAACCCATTGTTTCCCCCTCCGACCATTTGTGATTCGTGTGATGAGTTTCCATCATTGACCACACACTGTGAAATTTGTTTGGTCATGGTTAGTGACATATGCCTACTTTGGTTTGTCACTATACATGGTTACCACGCCGTGTCACTGCGTATTGAAGGTATTTGTGCTTTCTAGTCAATAGCTATTGTTCCCAAACCAATGTTACCCCCCTTTGACTATGTGTGACTCGTGTTGTGGGTTTTCTACGCTGACCAGAGGAAGTGAAATTCGTTGGTTATGGTCAGTGACATATGCATACTTTGGTTGGTCGCTGTGCATGGTAGCCACGTTGTGCCACTACATAATGAAGGTATTTGTACTTGCTACTGGATGACTAGTATTTACAAACCATTGTCTTTGACTCTGACAATTTGTGGCTCGTGTTATGAGTTGTCAACGTTTGCCACACTTAGTGACATTATTTGGTCATGGTCAGTGACATATGCCTACTTTGGTTGGTCATTGTGCATGGTATCCACACCGCGCCACAATTCATTGAAAGTCCTTGTGCTTTCTAGTTGATACCAGGTATTCCGAAACCATTGTCTCCCCCTCTGACCATTTGTGACTCCAATAATGAGCTGTTAAGGCTGACCACACACAGCAGATTAATTTGGTCAAAGGTAGTACATATGCCTAATCTGGTCGGTCATTGTGCATGGTAGATACACCGTGCTTATACTGATTGAAGGTTGCTGTTCTTGCTAGTTGAGAAATGATATTCACATACCATTGTTTCCCCATCTGACGGTTTGTGACTCGTGTTATGGTTGGTGAATGTTGAGCACCGATATTGAATTTCTTTCATTGTGGTCGGTGACATATGCCTAGTTTGGTTGTTTGGTGTGCATAGTAGCCACACCGTGCCGCTACGTATTGAAGTTCTTTGTCCTTTCTAGACAATAAATATGGTTCCCAAACCATTGTCTCTCCCTCTGACCACTTGTGACTCGTGTTATGAGTTGTCAATGTTGACCATACATAGCGGGTTTCTTCGGTCATAGTCACACATGTGTGCATCCTTTGGCTGGTCACTGTGCACGCTAGCCACACCGTGCGACTACTTGTTGAAAATCTGTCTACTTGCTAGTTGATAACTAGTGTTCCCAACCCACGGTTTCCCCCACTGACCATGTGTGACTCGTGTTAAAAGCTTTCAACGTTGACCACACACTGTGAAGTTTGTTTGGTCATGGTTTGTGACATATGCCTACTTTGGTTTGTCAGTGTACATGGTCACCAAGCCGTGTCATTACGTATCGAAGGTCTTTGTGCTTTCTTGTTGACAACAAGTGTTCCCAAACCATTGTTAGCAACCGCTGACTATATGTCACTCGTGCTGTTAGTTTTCAACGCTGACCACATGAAGTGAAATTTGTTGGTCATGGTCAGTGACATATGCATACTTTGGTTGGTCACTGTGCATGGTATCCACGCTGTGCCACTACATATTGAAGGTATTTGTACTTGCTACTTGATAACTAGCATCAATGAACCATTGTCTTCCACTCTAACCATTTGTGACTCGTGTTATGAGCTCTCAATGTTTACCACACATAGTGACATTATTTAGTCATGGTCAGTGACATATGCCTACTTTGGTTGGTCATCGTGCATGGTATCCACACCCTGCCACAACTTGTTGAAGGTCCTTGTGCTTGCTAGTTGATACCTGATGTTCCCAGACCAAATTGTTCCCCGCTGACCAGTTGTGCTTCGTATTGTGAGTTGTCAAAGCTGTCCACACACATCGGATTTCTTTTGTCAAAGGCAGTACATATCCCTACTTTGGTCATTCATTGTGCATGGTAGCCATATCGTACTTATACTGATCGAACGTTGCTGTACTTGCTAGTTGAGAACTGATATTCCCAGACCATTGTTAACCCCTCTGACCGTTTGTGACTTGTGTTATTGTTGGCGAATGTTGACCACCCATATTGAAATTCTTTGGTCATGGTCAGTGACATCTGCCTACTTTGGTTGTTTGGTGTGCATACTAGCCACACTGTGCCACTACGTATTGAAGTTGTTTGTCCTTTCTAGTCAATACATAGGGTTCCCAAACCACTGTCTGTCCCTCTGACCATTTGTGACTTGTGTTATGAGTTGTCAATGTTGACCACACATAGTGGACTTCTTCGGTCATATTCCGTGACATATGCATCCTTTGGTTGGTCACTGTGCACGCTAGCCACACCGTGCCACTACTTGTTGAAATCTCTCTACCCGCTAGTTGATATCTAGTGTTCCCAGCCCATAGGTTCCCCCACTGACCGTTTGTGTCTCGTGTTATGAGTTTTCAACGTTGACCACACTGTGTGAAATCCGTTTGGTCATGGTTAGTGACATATGCCTACTTTTGCTTGTCACTGTACATGGTTACCACACCGTGTCACTATGTATTGAAGGTCTCTGTGCTTTCTTCTTGATAGCTAGTGTTCCCAAACCATTGTTACCCCCTATGAATATATGTGACTTGTGTTGTTAGTTGTCAACATTGACCACATGAAGTGATTTTATTTGTTCATGGTCAGTGACATATGCGTACTTTGGTTGGTCACTGTGCATTGTAGCCACACTATGCCACTACAAATTGAAGGTATTTGTACTTGCTAGTCGATAACTAGAATTCACAAGCCATTATCTTCCACCCTGACCATTTGTGACTCGTGTTATGAGTTGTCAAAGTTTCCCACACATGGTGACATTCTTCAGTCATGGTCAGTGACATATGCGTACCTTGGTTGGTCATCGTGCATTCTTCAGTCATGGTCAGTGACATATGCATACCTTGGTAGCTCCTTGTGCTGGCGTTTTCATACTTGGTGCTTGCAAACCATTGTTTCCCCCTTCTGACCATTTGTGACTCGTATTATGAGTTGTCGACGTTGACAAGACACAGCGGATTTCTTTTGTCAAAGGCAGTACATATGCCAACTCAGGCCGGTCATTGTGCATGGTAGCCACACCGTGCTACTACTGACTCAAGGTCGCTGTACTTGCTAGTTGAGAACTGATATTCCCAAACCATTGTTTCCTCCCCTGATCGTTTGTGACTGGTGTTATGGTTGGTCAACGTTGACCACCCATGTTGAAATTCTCTGGTCATGGTCAGTGACATATGCCAAGTTTGGTTGTTTGGTTTGCATATTAGCCACACCATGCCACTACATATTGAAATTATTTTTCCTTTCTAGTAGATACATAGGGTTCCCAAACCATTGTCTCTCCCTCTGACCACCTGTGACTCATGTTGTGAGTTTTCAGTGTTCACCACACATAGTGGACTTCTTCGGTCACTGTCAATGACATATGCATCCTTTGGTTGGTCACTTTGCACGCTAGCCACACCGCGCCACAACTTGGTGAATATGTTTCTACTTGCCAGTTGGTAACTAGTGATCCCAACCCATGGTTTTGCCCACTGACCATTTGTGACTCGTGTTATGAGTTTTCAACGTTGACCACACACAGTGAAATTCGTTTGGTCATGGTTAGTGACATGTGCCTACTTCGGTTTGTCCCTGTACATGGTTACCACGTTGTGTCGTTACGTGTGAAAGGCCTTTGTGCTTTCTCGTTGACAGGTAGTGTTCCCAAGCTATTGTTACCCCCATCTGACTATCTGTAACTCGTGTTGTGAGTTGTAAATGTTGACCACATGAAGATAAACTCTTTGTTCGTGGTCAGTGACATATGCATACTTTGGTTGGTCACTGTGCATTGTAGGCACACTGTGCCACTACATATTGAAGGTATTTGTACTTGCTAGTCGATAACTAGTATTCAAAAACCATTGTCTTCCACTCTGACAATTCGTGACTCGTGTTATGAATCGTCAAAGTGTACCACGCTTAGTGACATTATTTGGTCATGGTCAGTGACACATGCCTACTTTGGTTGGTCATCGTGCATGGTATCCACACCTTGCCACAACGTATTGAAGGTCCTTATGCTTGCTATTTAATACCTGGTGTTCCCAAACCATTGTCTCCCCCTCTGACCATTTGTGACTCCTATTATGAGTTGTCAACGTTGACCACACACAATGGATTTCTTTGGTCAAAGGCAGTACATATGCCTACTTTGGTCAGTCATTGTGCATGGTAGCCACACCATGCTTATACTGATTGAAGGTCTATGTACTTGATACTTGAGAACTGATATTCTTAGACCATTGTTTCACCCTCTGGCCATTCGTGACTCGTGTTATGGTTGGTGAATGTTGACCACCCATATTCAAATTCTTTGGTCATGGCCAGTGACATATGCCTAGTTGGGTTGTTTGGTGTGCATACTAGCCACACACGCCACTATGTGTTGAAGTTCTTTGTCCTTTCTAGTCGATGCATAGGGATTCCAAACCATTGTCCATCCCACTGACCATTTGTGACTCGTGTTATGAGTTGCCACTGTTGACCACACATAGTGGACTTCTTCGGTCCTAGTGAGTGACATATGCATCCTTTGGTTGGTCACTGTGCACGCTAGCCACATCGTGCCACTACTTGTTGAAAACATCTATACTTGCTAGTTGATAACTAGTGTTCTCAACCCATGGTTTCCCCCACTGACCATTTGTGACTCGTGTTCTGAGTTTTCAATGTTGACCGCACACTGTGAAATCCGTTTTGTCATGGTTAGTGACATGTGCCTATATTTTTTTGTCACTGTACATGGTTACCACGCCGTGTCACTACATATTAATGGTATTTGTATTTTGTAGTTCATAGCTAGTGTTCCCAGACCATTGTTACCCTTGTTTGACCATATGTGACTTGTGTTGTGAGTTGTCAACGTTGACCACATAAAGTGAAGTTTGTTGGTCATGGTCAGTGACATATGCATCCTATGGTTGGTCACTGTGCATGGTAGCCACGCTGTGCCACTACATATTGAAGGTACTTGTACTTGCTACCCGATAACTAGTATTCACAAACCATTGTCTCCCACTCTGACCATTTGTGACTCGTGTTATGAGCTGTCAAAGTTTACCACACTTAGTGACACTATTTGATCATGGTCTGAAATATATGCCTACTTTGGTTGGTCATCGTGCATGGTATCCACACCATGCCAAAATGTATTGAAGCTCCTTCTTCTGGCTACTTGATACTTGGTGTTCCCAACCCATTGTTTCCCCCACGGACCATTTGTGACTCGTATTATGAGTTGTCAACGTTGACCATACACGGTGGATTTCTTTGGTCAAAGGCAGTACATATGCCTACTTGTCGGTCATTGTGCATGGTAGCCACACCGTGCTTCTACTGAATGAAGGTCATTGTACTTGCTAGTTGAGAACTGATATTCCCATATCATTGTTTCATCCCCTGACCATTTGTGACTCGTGTTATGGTTTGTCAACGTTGACCACCCATATTGAAATTGTCTTGTAATGGTCAGTGACATATGCCTAGTTTGGTTGTTTGATGTGCATCTTAGCCACACCGTGCCACTACCTATTCAAGTTCTTTATCCTTTCTAGTAGATACATAGGGTTCCCAGACCATTGTATCTCCTTCTCCCCGTTTGTGACTCGTGTTATGAGTTGCCAATGTTGATCACACATAGTGGACTTCTTCGGTCATAGTCAGTGACATATGCATCCTTTGGTTGGTCACTGTGCACGCTAGCCACAACGTGCCACTACTTGTTGGAAATCTGTTTACTTTCTAGTTGGTTAATAGTGTTCCCCACCCCTGGTTTCCCCCACTGACCATTTGTGACTCGTGTTATGAGTTTTCAACGTTGACCACACACAGTGAAATCCGTTTGGTCATGGTTAGTGACATATGCCTACTTCAGTTTGTCCCTTCACATGGCTACCATGCTGTTTCACTACATGTTGAAGGTATTTGTGCTTTCTAGTTAACAGCTAGTGTTCCAAAACCATTGTTACCACCTTAAACTATCCATGACTCGTGTTGTGAGTTGTCAACGCTGACCACATGAAGTGAAACACATTGGTCATGGTCAGTGACACATGCATACTTTGGTTGGTCACTATACATGGTAGCCACGCTGTGCCACTACATATTGAATGTATTTGTACTTGCTACTTGATGACTAGTATTCATAAACCATTGTCTTCAACTCTGACCATTCGTGACTCGTGTTATGAATTGTCAAAGTTTACCACACTTGGTGACATTATTTGGTCGTGATCAGTGACATCTGCCTACTTTGGTTGGTCATTGTGCATGGTATCCACACTGTGCCACAACGAATTGAAGGTCCTTGTGCTTGCTAGTTAATACTTGGTGTTCCCCCTCTGACCATTTGTGACTCCTCTTATGAGTTGTCAACGTTGACCACATACAGCTGATTTCTTTGGTCAAAGGCAGTACATATGCTTACTTTGGCCGGTCATTGTGCATGGTAGCCATTCCGTGCTTTTACTGATTGAAGGTCTCTGTACTTGCTACTTGAGTACTGATATTCCCAGGTCATTGTTTCCCCCTCTGCCCATTTGTGACTCGTGTTATGGTTGGTGAATGTTGACCACCCATATTGAAATTCTTTGGTCATGGTCAGTGACATATGCCTACTTTGGTTCTTTGGTGTGCATAGTAGCCACACCGCGCCACTACGTATTGATGTTCTTTTTCCTTTCTAGTCGATACATAGGGTTTTTAAACCATGGTCTATCCCTCTGACCATTGGTGACTCGTGTTATGAGTTGTCAGTGTTGACCACACATAGTGGACTTCTACGGTCATAGTAAGTGACATATGCATCCTTTGGTTGGTCACTGTGCACGCTAGCCACACTGTGCCACTACTTGTTGAAAATTGTTCTACTTGCTAGTTGATAACTAGTGTTCACAACCCCTGGTTTTCCCCTCTGCCCATTTGTGTCTCGTGTTATGAGTTTTCAACGTTGACCACACACTGTGAACTCCGTTTCGTCATGGTTAGTGACATATGCCTACTTTTGTTTGTCACTGTACATTGTTACCACGCCGTATCACTACATGTTAAAGGTATTTGTGCTTTCTGTTTAATAGCTAATGTTCCCTACCCATTGTTACCCTCCTTTGACCATCTATGACTCGTGTTGTGAGTTGTCAACATCGACCACATGAAGTGAAGTACGTTGGTCATGGTCAGTGACATATGCATCCTTTGGTTGGTCACTGTGCATGGTAGCCACGCTATGCCACTACATATTGAAGGTACTTGTACTTGCTACACAATAACTAGTATTCACAAACCATTGTCTTCCACTCTGACCATTTGTGACGCGTACTATGAGCTGTCAAAGTTTACCACACTTAGTGACATAACTTGGTCATGGTCAGTAATGTATGCCTACTTTGGTTGGTCATCGTGCATGGTATCCACACCGTGCCAAAACGTGTTGAAGCTCCTTGTGCTTGCCAGTTGATACCTGGTGTTCCCAGACCATTGTTTCTCCCTCTGACCATTTGTGACTCGTATTGTGAGTTGTCAACGTTGACCACACACGGTGGGTTTCTTTGGTCAAAGGCAGTACTTATGCCTAATTTGGTCGGTCATTATGCATGGTAGCGACACCGTGCTTCTACAGACTGAAGGTCGTTGTACTTGCTAGTTGAGAACTGATATTCCCATAGCATTGTTTCCTCCCCTGACCGTTTTTGACTCGCGTTATGGTTGGTCAACGTTGACCACCCATATTGAAATTGTCTGGTCATGGTCAGTGATATTTGCCTAGTTTGGTTGTTTGGTGGGCATATTAGCCACACCGTACCACTACGTATCAAACGTCATTGCCCTTGGGGTCGATACATAAGGTTCCCAAACCATTGTCTCTCCCTCTGACCATTTGTGACTCGTGTTGTGAGTTGTCAATGTTGACCACACATGGTGGACCTCTTGGTCATAGTCAGTGACATATGCATCCTTTGGTTGGTCACTGTGCACGATAGCCACACAGTGCGACTACTTGTTCAAAATCTTTCGTCTTGCTAGTTGATAACTAGTGTTCCCAACCCATGTTTTCCCCCACTGACCATTAGTGACTCATGTTATGAGTTTTCAACGTTGACCACACCCTGTGAAATCGGTTTAGTCATGGTTAGTGACATATGCCTACTTTGGTTTGTCCTTGTACATGGTTACCACGCCGTGTCACTGCGTATTCAAGGTCTTTGTGCTCTCTAGTTGATAGCTAGTTTTCCCAACCTGTTGTTAGCCCCTCTGAATATTTGTGACTTGTGTTGTGAGTTGTCAACATTGACCACATGAAGTGAAATTCTGTTGTCATGGTCTGTGACATATGCATACTTTGGTTGGTCACTGTGCATTGTAGCCACACTCTGCCACAACTATTAAGGGTATTTGTACTTGCTAGTTGATAACAAGTATTTAGAAACCATTATCTTCCACTCCAACCATTTGTGACTCGTGTTATGAGCTGTCAAAGTTTACCACACATGGTGATACTCTTTGGTCATGGTCAGTGACATATGCATACCTTGGTTGGTCATCGTGCATGGTATCCACACCCTGCCACAACGCATTGAAGGTCATTGTGCTTGCTAGTTGACACCTGGTGTTTGCAAACAAGTTTTTCCCGCTCAGGCTATTTGTTACTCCTATTATGAGTTGTCAATGTTACACACAGCGAATTTCTTTGGTCAAAGGCAGTACATATGCCTACTTTGGTCGGTCATTGTGCATGGTAGCCACACCGTGCTGCTACTGATTGAAGGGCGTTGTACTTGCTAGTTGAGGACTGACATTCCCGGACCATTGTCTTCTCCTCTGACCGTTTGTGAGTTGTGTTATGGTTGGTGAAAGTTAACCACCCATGTTCAAATTCTTTGGTCATGGTCAGTGACATATGCCTAGTTTGGTTGTTTGGTGTGCATAGTAGCCACACCGTGCCACTACGTATTGAAGGTATTGGTCCTTTCTAGTCCATGCACAGGGTTCCCAAAACACTGTCCCTCCCTCTGACCATTTGTGACTCGTGTTATGAGTTGTCAATGTTGATCACGCACACTGAATTTATTCAGTCATAGTCAGTGACGTCATCATCCTTTGGGTGGTCACTGCACACGCTAGCCAAACCGTGCCACCACTTGTTGAAGTTCTCTGTGCTTACTAGTTGAAAACTAGTGTTCCCAACCCATAGTTTCCCCCTCTGACCATTTGTGACTCGTGTTATGAGCTTTCAATATTGACCACACACTGTGAAATTTGTCTGCTCATGGTTAGTGACATATGCTTGCTTTGGTTTGTCACTGCACATGGTTACCATGCTGTGTCACTACATATTAAAGGTATTTGTGCTTTCTAGTGAATAGTTTGTGTTCCAGAACAATTGTTACCCCCTTTGACTATATGTGACTCGTGTTGTGAGTTGTAAACGCTGACCACATGGAGTGAAATTCGTTGGTCATGGTCAGTGACATATGCATGAATTGGTTGGTCACTGTGCATGGTAGCCACGCTGTGCCACTACATATTGAAGGTATTTGTACTTGCTACTCGATAACTAGTCTTCATGAACCATTGTCCTCCACGCTGACCAGTTGTGACTTG
This sequence comes from Penium margaritaceum, assembly GCA_023375785.1. Lineage (NCBI taxonomy): Eukaryota > Viridiplantae > Streptophyta > Zygnematophyceae > Desmidiales > Peniaceae > Penium > Penium margaritaceum. The sequence goes on from SZWC01003452.1 coordinate 97,563, forward strand.
TGTTATAAGCTGTCAAAGTTTACCACACCTAGTGACGTTATTTGGTCCTGGTCAGTGACATATGCCTACTTTGGTTGGTCATCGTGCATGGTATCCACACCGTGCAAAACGTATTGAAGCTCCTTGTGCTTGCTAGTTGATACTTGGTGTTCCCAAACCATTGTTTCCCCCTCTGACCATTTGTGACTCGTATTGTGAGTTGTCAACGTTGACCACCCACGGTGGATTTCTTTTTTCAAAGGCAGTACATATGCCTACTTTCGTCGGTCATTGTGCGTGGTAGCGACACCATGCTTCTACTGACTGAAGGGCGTTATCCTTGCTAGTTGATAACTGATATTCCCATAGCATTATTTCCTCCTCTGGCCGTTTGTGACTCGTGTTATGGTTGGTCAACGTTGACCACCCATATTGAAATTGTCCGGTCATGGTCAGTGACATATGCCTAGTTTGGTTGTTTGGTGTGCATCTTAGCCACATCATGCCACTATGTATCAACATTCTTTGTCCTTTCTAGTCAATACATAGGGTTCCCAAACCATTGTCTCTCCCTCTGACCATTTGTGACTCGTGTTATGAGTTGTCAATGTTGACCACACATAGTGCACTTCTTCGGTCATAGCCAGTGACATATTCATTTTTTGGTTGGTCACTGTGCATGATAGCCACACCGTGCCACTACTTGTTGAAAATCTATGTTCTTGCTAGTTGAAAACCAGTGTTCCCAACCCATGGTTTCCCCCACTAACCATTTGTGACTCGTGTTATGAGTTTTCAACGTTGACCACACACTGTGAAATCCGTTTGGTCATGGTTAGTGACATGCATACTTTGGTTTGTCCCTGTGCATGGCTACCACGCCGTGTCATTGCGTATCGAAGTTCTTTGTGCTTTCTAGTTGATAGCTAGTGTTCCCAACCCGTTGTTAGCCCCTCTGAATATCTGTGACTCGTGTTGTGAGTTGTCAACATTGACCACATGAAGTGAAATTCTTTGGTCATGGTCAGTGACATATGCATACTTTGGTTGGTCACTGTGCATTGTAGCCACACTGTGCCACTACATATTGAGGGCATTTGTACTTGCTAGTTGATAACTAGTATTAAGAAACAATTATCTTCCACTCTGACCATTTGTGACTCGTGTCATGACCTGTCAAAGGATACCACACATGGTGACATTCTTTGGTCATGGTCAGTGACATATGCATACCTTGGTTGGTCATTGTGCATGGTATCCATACCGTGCCACAACGCATTGAAGGTCATTGTACTTGCTAGTTGATACCTGGTGTTCCCAAACCATTGTTTCCCGCTCTGACTATTTGTGACTCGTATTATGAGTTGTCAACATAACACACAACGGATTTGTTTGGTCAAAGGCAGTACATATGCCTACTTTGGTCGGTCATTGTGCATGGTAGCCACACTGTGCTACTACTGATTGAAGGGTGTTGTAATTGCTAGTTGATAACTGATATTCCGGGACCATTGTTTCCCCCTCTGACTGTTTGTGACTCGTGTTGTGGTTGGTGAAAGCTGACCACCCATGTTGGATTTATTTGGTCATGTTCAGTGACATATGGCTAGTTTGGTTGTTGGGTTTGCATGGTAGCCACACCGTGCCACTACGTATTGAAGTTGTTTTTCTTTTCTAGTCCATGCATACGGTTCCCAAACCATTGTATCTCCCTCTGACCATTTGTGACTCGTGTTATGAGTTGTCAACGTTGACCATGCATACTGAATTTATTCGGTCATAGTCAGTGACCTACTCATCCTTTGCTTGGTCACTGTGCACGCTAGCCAAACCGTGCCACTACTTATTGAAGTTCTTTGTGCTTTCTATTTGATAACTAGTGTTCTCAACCCCTGGTTTTCCCCACTGACCATTTGTGTCTCGTGTTATGAGTTTTCAACGTTGACCACACAATGTGAAATCCGTTTTGTCATGGTTAGTGACATATGCCTACTTTTGTATGTCAGTGTACATGGTTACCTCGCCGTGTCACTACATATTGAACGTATTTGTGATTTCTAGTTGATAGCTGAAATTCCCAGCCCATTGTTACCCCCCTTTGACTATCTGTGAATCGCGTTGTGAGTTGTGAACGCTGACCACATAAAGTGAAATTCGTTGGTCATGGTCACAGACATATGCATACTTTGGTTGGTCACTGTGCATGGTAGTATGCTGTGGCACTACATATCGAAGGTATTTGTACTTGCTACTTGATTACTAGTATTCACGAACCATTGTCTTCCACTCTGATCATTTGTGACTCGTGTTATGAGCTCTCAAAGTTTACCACACTTAGTGACATTGTTTGGTCATGGTCAGTGACAGATGCCTACTTTGGTTGGTCATCGTGCATGGTATCCACACCGTGCCACAACTTGTTGATTGTCCTTGTGCTTGCTAGTTTATACCTGATGTTCCCAGACCATTGTTTCCCCCTCTGACCATTTGTGATTTGTACTCTGAGTTGTCGACGATGTACACACACAGTGGATTTCTTTGTTCAAAGGCAGTACATATGCCTACTTTGGTCGGTCATTGTGCATGGTAGCCACACCGTACTTATACTGATTGAAGGTCGTTGTACTTGCTTGGTGAGAACTGATATTCCAGGACCATTGTTTCCCCCTCTGACCGTTTGTGACTCGTGTTATGGTTGGTGAATGTTGACCACCCATATTGAAGTTTTTTGGTCAAAGTCAGTGACATATGCCTACTTTGTTTCTTTGGTGTGCGTAGTAGCCACACTATGCAACTACGTATTGAAGTTCTTTGTGTTGTAGATTTGTCCCTCTGCATGCCGAATCGCGGCGCCGGGAGGTGCCAACAAGCCGCGAGAGAGAGGGAATTCCTCGTCAACGGATCTGGAGACTCGATGATCGCTCGGATTGTAAAATGGAGGATTGTCGCTGAAATTTGACAAGTTGTTCAATCTGGTGGAAGTTGTTTCACCAGAATCCAACCAGTAAGGAGGGAGATATGGGCTTCCAAAGTTGGGGTATGCGCGGTGGTTCTAGGAGCCGGCCGCGGTTCGACTTCCGGTGAATAATCGACCAGAACGAGTAACAAAATGACATCTTGGGATCTCCCTCTGGAAGGTCTGCCGATGCGTCCGGTGGATGATCTGCCGGATTTCAGGAGTGCAGTTTGTTACTGATGGACTCGGCCAAAATACTGGCTCAGAGTCCGAAACTCAGTAGTAGAGTTTATTAGTCGGGGACTTGGTCAAAATTGCAACTGGAGGTCCGCGAACAGGTTTCGACCCACATCAATCCCCATCACCAAACTCGATGATTAACACATCGAAACAGATCCCAAAGGCGCAAAGGCCACTGCCACTACGCGTAGGGACATATGCGCCTCCGGAATGGCGTTTTGATGAGTCTTTTATGTGTGAGGGCGCCTTGGCGGGCGACGTGGTACGCGCCACCGACTGAGCGGCTGATTTGGGGTGCTGCGCTTCGGATAACGTAGCGCGAGCTACGATGATCCGAATCGCGCACAGTTTGGTGAGTTGGAGAGCTTATGACTCGCCCTACAAATGTTTATATCATGTTCATGTTAAAAAACTAATGCAGACTCACGTTCTTCCCTTCGCAAAAGTGACTGTCTAGCATTTGTCTTCAACTGCCAGAAACATAGCGTGAGGCGACTAGAAAGCTCACGCTTAGACTAAGAACCTGCACAAAGGGAGCCGTGAACACACAATAGACCCGTCGGGCCACGTTGGAACTGCCTCCATCCGGGGGCTGTTTTCTGACAAAGGGTTATGGGCCCACAACCCTGACCGGACAACACATCGTTCACGGCTTTCGCGGCAGACGGGACTGTCGTTGTGGACAACATCGCCATCAAACTCTGAGGTCCTAGAGATGAAGACTGCACAATGGCGCAGAAGGAGACGCAGGCCATCCAGAAGTATGCAAGGGGCCCTGGCTTTGGGCTATGGAGGTGGCACTCTGAAAGTCACCTCGCGCATAAGGGTGTGCTGCAGGTCATGTTGGGAACCGAAGTCCTCAACAAAGCGACAGCGATGGAAGTGCTGAAGGAGGCCTTCGCAAAGAAGAACACGGAGGCGCTCATGCTGCTGGTGTCCAGGACGGCTGAGTCGCATTGGGGCTACTTCCAAGGCTGCAAGCTGGCATCCGAGGCTTGGCAAAAACTTTGCACCATCCATCAATCCAACGCGCTGGCGAACAAAATCTTTGCCATGAAGCGACTCCTGACGGTGAGAATTGCGGAGGGAGATGATGTCATCACCGCCATGCAGCAGATTGAGTCGCTCGCCTCACAGTGCAACGACGTGGGATGGAATGTTGACACGCAGCTGCAGGCGATGGCCCTCCTGATGACGCTCCCTCACAGTTGGAGCCCTCTCATCATAGTCTTGGGAGGATGGGCAGAGGACAAGCTCACCTATGGCGCGGTCGCAGAGTACATCCACAACGAGGCGCAGCGACTGAGCTGCGGGGAGTCCTCGTCTTCCTCATCGGCCCTCGTCACCAAAATGCGTGGTGGCAAAAGTGAGGGCAAGGGAGGTGGCGGACATGGTGGCGGCAAGAAGGGCGCCAATAAGGGTGCGTGTTGCAACTGCTGCAAGGAGGGCCACTGGGCTCGTGAGTGCACCGAGGAGGCAAAGGCCGGCAGCAAGGACGCCAAAGGCAAGAGTGCGCTTCTCAACGGCACTCATACCCACTACCTCAAGAAGGCTAGCCGGCGATACCTTGACTCCGGAGCCGAGGAGCATACCCAGGCCAAAAAAGGTCGGGTTCATCAGCTACACCAAGTCCAGCAAGTCCATGGTGGTCACGAATGACAAGGTTGAGCCGGCGGCTGGCCAAGGAGATGTGGACGTGGAGGTGGTGGTTGGTGGGAAGCGGGTGCAGCGCGTGATGAAGAACATGCAGCACATACCTGGCTTGGCTGACATCCTAAGTGTCAGCCGCCTGACTGACAAGGGGTATGAGGTGCTCTTCAGGAGAAGAGGAGCAGTCGTGCCGAAGGACAGTGGCGGCGCGACCGTGCTGGAGGCTAAGTGTGAGGGAGGCCTCTACATTGTGGAGACCAAGGTGATCCCCGCGGCGACAGATTCAGCAGATTCGCAAGAACGCACCGTCAACCTGGCCAAAGGATTGCGAGCTGATCTAGAGCTCTGGCACCGACACCTGGGGCGTTCCTCACCCGCAGTCGTGAAGGAGATGGCGAAGCGCGAGCTGGTATGCGGCCTCGTCATCGATGGTGCGAAAGAGGCGAGAGATGCAGCAATGCACAAAAAGTGCGAGACTTGCATTTTGGGCAAGGCACGGCGCATACCGCTCAACGAGAACGTGAATCGAGCCTCGGACCTGCTAGAGGCCGTGCACAGCGATGTGTGCGGTTCATTGAAGACGGCGTCAAAGAGTGGCGCGTGCTACTTTGTCACCTTCATTGATGACTACAGCAGAAAACTCTTTGTGTATGTCATGAAGCGGAAAGGCAAGGTCATGGACCGGCTCAAGGAGTATGTCGCCGCTGTGGAGAGGCTGACTGACCGGAAGGTCCGAGCGCTATGCAGCGACAATGGCAGAGAGTACGTGGGCTGTAGTGTGTGGATGAAACAGGAGGGCATGATAAGGAAACAAACTACGCCGTATTTGCTTCAGTCAAATGGCGTGACGGAGCGGGCAAAACCACATGCTAATAAACATGGTACAGACCATGTTGGTGGATGCGAAATGCCGCGAAGCTTCTGGACAAAATCTGTGCATACGGCGAGCTACACCATCAACCTCACTCCTATAGCGGTGCTGAAGGGGAAGAGTGGCTGGAAAACATCGCACGAGGTTTGGAGCAGGTGCAAGCCAAGTGTAGCACACCTGAAAGTATTTGGGTGCAAAGTGCATGCGGTGGTGCAAGCTGCGCAGAGGCATGATAGCAAGCTTGAGCCGCGGGCAAACTCATACCTCTTCCTTGGCTATGAGAGCGTGCATAAGGCATACAGGCTCTACAACATGTGCAAGGGGGGAGATAATCCGCAGCCGAGACATCGAGTTTGACGAGTAGCAGAGTTACGTCAGCAGCAACGAAGTGGGCGTGGTGGACTCCCAAAAGACGGGGAGTAGTTCCAGCTCCTTGACTACGAGAAGGAGCCGGCGTACGCCGAAGTTGAGGATGCGGCATCAGAGTGCGACATTTCACCGGCGGTGGCAGCCAAAGCGGAGGACTCTGATGATGATCAAGCTGATGAGGAAATCCACCGGAAGGATCCGGCGGATGAGGCACCAAGGGTGCCAGTGTGCCCCCTCCCGGCAGAGTGTGCAACGGGCGTTGGTGGAAAATCCACTGGACGCGCCGTCCGGCTGGGCGATGTTTCACCGGAGTGGGTGAGATCCTCGGGGAGCCGTCTGGTGGATGTTTCACTAGATCGTGCTGAGTTGGAGAGATTCCAACAGAGCGATGATGCACCACCAAAACTACCGCGCTGCAGCGGGAGGCAGCGAAAAGCGAGGAAGCGCTTTGACGCAAGCATCGATCGATGGATTGGCATGACGCGGTGCATGGTGGCTGCATCAACGGAGCCGACTACCGTGCAAGAGGCGCTTGCACGACCTGAAAGGGATAAATAGGATGCAGCCATCAAATCTGAGCTAGCGTCCATCACGGAAAATTATACGTGGGGACTGGTTGACAGGCCGCAAGATGCCAAGGTCATCGGCTCAAAGTGGGTCTTCAAGACCAAGTTCACAAAGGAAGGTGTGGTTGACAGGTATAAGGCGTGGCTGGTGGCGAAAGGGTATGCACAGGGTAAGGGTGAGCACTACAATGAGACGTTTGCTCCCGTCACCAAGTTTACAAGCATCGGGGTAATCCTTGCGGTGGCGGCCACGGAGGACATGGAGCTCCACCAAATGGACATAAAGACGGCCTTCCTCAATGGCATCATTGACAAAGAGATCTACATGGAAGCTGCGGAAGTCCTTGAACAGGCTAAAACACTCGCCCAGATGCTGGTACCAACAGATGGACAGCATCATGGCACAACTCCGCTTCAAGCGCTGTGAATCATATCACAGCGTGTACGTGCGGCGCGACAAACAGCTCCATCGGATCGCTGCATTCTACGTGGACGACCTGATTTTGTTCTGGATGGATATGTCGAGCCTACAGCGGCTGAAAGAGTAGCTGAGCAGCAGATTCCAGATGGCAGACATGGGGGAGCTGGAGTACTACCTCGGGGTGAGCATTACGCGGAACCGGAGGGCGCACACACTTGAGCTGGGGTAGGCCAAATACGTGGCAGAGGTGCTAAAGGGGTACGGCATGGATGACTGCAAACCAGTTGGCAGTCCAGTCTCCACCACCAGTGAACTGAGTACGACAATGGCGCCGCAGACAAAAGAAGAGCGGGAGAATATGGCAGGGGTGCGCTACCAATCGGCGGTGGGCAGCCTCATGTACGCCATGGTGGCAACTCGACCAGACCTGGCCTACGGGGTGGGCCAAGTGAGCAGGTACGTGGCCGATCAAGGGCCACTACACTGGCAGGCGGTCAAGCGCATCCTCCGCTACCTTCAAGCGACGCGGCATGCGTGCTTGAGGTTCGACGGCAAGGGGCGGGCGGACCCTTTGCGTCTGGTCTTCTACACGGATGCAAACTACGCTGACGGTGTGGACAAGCGGAACTCCACATCCGGCTACGTATTCTTTCTCGCTGGTGTAGCGGTCTCGTGGTGCAGCAGAAAGCAAGACTGCGTCGCCACCTCTACAGTGGTAGTAGAGTACATCACGCTGGCCGAGGCGGTCAAGGAGGCGGTGTGGCTCCACAGGTTGTTGGGGAGCTGGGCGTGCCGCAGCAGGAGCCTACGGTGGTGCAAGAGGACAACACCGGCTCAATCTCGCTGACTAACAACCTGATACATGATAGGACAATGAAGCACATTGACGTGCGTTATCATTACGCACGAGACATGGTTGAAAAGGGGCAGGTGGTGCTGCAACACTACAGCATGCACGACATGCTTGCGGATTGCTTGACCAAAGCGCAACCCGTGGATCGGCATGCATTAGGCGTGGCCGGACTTGGGATGACCAGCTATGATGGGCTGGAGGGCGCAGCAGAAGATGAGTGAGAGCAGGCAGGAGAAGCGGGCATGGCAGGTGCAAGGGGGGGGGGGGGGGGATGTTGTAGCTTTGTCCCTCTGCATGCCCAAGTGCGGCGCCGGGAGGCGCCGACGAGCCGCCACATAGAGGAAATTCCTCATCGACGGATCTGGCGACTCGATGATTGCTCTGATTGTAAAATGGTGGATTGCTCCTGAAAGTTGACAACTTGCTGAATCCGATGGAAGTTGTTTCACCGGAATCGAACTAGTAACGAGGGGGATATGGGCTTCCAAAGTTGGGGTATGCGTGGCGGTTCTGGGAGCGGGCCGCGGTATGACTTCCGGTGAATAATCGACCGGAAGGAGTAACAAAATGCCATCTGGGGATTTTGCTCCGGAAGGTCTGCCGAGGCGTCCGGTGGATGATCCGCCGGATTTCAGGAGTGCAGTTTGTTACTGAGGGACTTAGCCAAAATCCTGGCTCGGAGTCCGATACTCAGTATTACAGTTTGTTACTCGGGGACTTAGTCAAAACTCCGACTGGAGGTCCGCGAACAGGTTTCAACCCACGTCAATCCCCATCACCAAATTCGATGGTTAACTCATCGAACCAGACCCCAAAGGCGCAAACGGTGCCGCCACTACGCTTAGGGACATCTGCGCCTCCGGAATGATGGGTACTTGATGTGTGAGGGCGCCTTGGCGGGCAACGTGGTGCGCACCGCCAACTGAGCGGCTGATTTGGGGTGCTGCGCTTTGGATGACCTAGCGGGGGCTACGGTGATCCAAATCGCGCACGGATTGGTGCCTTGGAGACCTCATGCCTAGCCCTACAAATGTTCACGTAATGTCTATGTTAAAAAACCAATGCAAAATTGCATTATTCCCTTCGCAAAAGTGAGTGTCTAGCATTTGTCTTCAACTGCCAGAAACATAGCGTGAGGCAACCAGAAAGCTCACGCTTAGACTCAGAACCTGCACAAAAGAAGCCGTGAACACACAGTAGACCCGTCAGGCCACGCTGGAACTACCTCCATCCGGTGGCTGTTTTCTGACACTTTGTCCTTTTCTAGTCGATACATAGATTTCCCAAACCGTTGTCTCTCCCTCTGACCATTTATAACCCGTGTTATGAGTGGTCAACATTGACCACACATTGTGGACTTCTTCGGTCATAGTCAGTGACATATGCATCCTTTGGTTGGTCACT
>SZWC01003452.1:117900-129204 GCA_023375785.1 Penium margaritaceum
CCCCCGGGTCGCGAGCCTATATTGCGCATGCAAGGATTCAAACCCAGGACCCACCGCTCCAGAATCTAATTCTATAAGCACTAAGCGAACTCACATGGTGTTCATATGAGGTCCAAATGACATTGTAAGGGTTCCTATGGGTAAATGGCATAAAACAAGGGGGTGTAAGATTAGAGGGTAGTTCTCAAAAGTATGCATGATAACAAAGTTAGTTTAATCAAAAAGAATTGACGCAGACGGGATTCAAGTATTGCAAAATCAAGCTTGAATAACCTCTCAACCATTGCTCCGATTGACCAGCCGTAAGAAGGAAAGTTGACTACACACAATTAAACTCTTTTTATGATATTCAGTGACACAAGCATACCTTGGCTGGTCATTGTGCATGGTAGCCACACCGTGCCACAACTTATCGCAGGTCTTTGTACTTGCTAGCCAATACCGAGTATTCCCAAACCATTGCTTCTCCCTCTGCCCATTTTTGACTTGTATTATGAGTTGTGAACGTTGACCACACACACTAAACTTCTTTGGTCATGAGCAGTGATGTATGCCAGCTTGGGTAGTTCATTGTACACGGTAGCCACACCGTTCCAAAACATACAAAAAATCTTTGTACTTTCTAGAAGATGCATAGTACTTTGAAACCATGTTTTCTCCCTCTAACCATTTGTGACTCACGTTATGGGTTGTGAACGTTGACCACCCATATTGAAATTCTTTGGTCATGGTTAGTGACATATGCCTAGTTTGGTTTGTCACTGTACGTGGTTACCACGTCGTGTCACTACGTATTGAAGGTCTTTGTGCTTTCTAGTTGATAGCTAGTGTTCTCAAACCATTGTTACCCTCCTTTGACTCTGAGTGACTCGTGTTGTGAGTTATCAACGCTGACCACATGAAGTGAAATTTTTTGGTCATGGTCAGTGACATATGCATAATTTGGTTGGTCACTGTGCATGGTAGCCACGCTGTGCCACTACATATTGAAGGTATTTGTACTTGCTAGTCGATAACTAGTATTGGCAAACCATTATCTTCCACCCTGACCATTTGTGACTCGTGTCATGAGTTGTAAAAGTTTACCACACTTATTGTAGTTATTTGGTCATGGTCAGTGACATATGCCTACTTTGGTTGGTCATCGTGCATGGTATCCACACCGTGCTACAGCTTATTAAATGTCCTTGTGCTTGCTAGTTGATACCTGTTGTTCCCAAACCATTGTTTACCCCTTTGACCATTTGTGACTCCTATTATGAGTTTTCAACGCTGACCACAGACAGCGGATTTCTTTGGTCAAAGGTAGTACATATGCCTACTTTGGTCGGTCATTGTGCATGGTCGCCATATCGTGATTATACTCGTCGAAAGGTGCTTTACTTGCTAGTTAAGAAATGATAGTCACAGACCATTGTTTCCCCCTCGGACCGTTTGTGACTCTAGTTATGGTTGGTGAATGTTGACCACCCATATAGAACTTCTTTCATCATGGCTGTTGACATATGCCTAGTTTGGTTGTTTGGTGTGCATAGTAGCCACACCGTGCCACTACGTATTGAAGATCTTTGTCAGTTCTAGTCGATGCATAGGGTTCTCAAACCATTGTCTCTCCCTCTGACCATTTGTAACTCGTCTTATGAGTTGTCAATGTTCAACATACATAGTGGACTTCTTTGTTCATAGTCGCTGGCGTGCATCCTTTGGTTGGTGACTGTGCACGCTAGCCACACCGTGTCACTACTTGTTGAAAATCTTTCTACTTGCTAGTGGACAACTAGTGTTCCCAAACAATGGTTTCCCCCAATGACCATTTGTGACTCGTGTTATGAGTTTCCAACGTTGACCACACACTGTGAAATCCGTTTGTTCATGGTTTGTGACATATGCCTACATTGGTTTGTCACTGCACATGGTTACCACGCCGTGTCATTACGTATCAAAGGTCATTGTGATTTCTTGTTGACAGCTATAGTTCTCGACCCATTGTTAGCCCCCGCTGTCTATCTGTGACTCCTGTTGTGGGTTGTCAACATTGACCACATGAAGTGAATATCTTTGGTCATGGTCAGTGACATATGCATGTATTGGTTGGTCACTGTGCATTGTAGCCACACCGTGCCATTGCATATTGAGGGTATTTGTACTTGCTAGTCGCTAGCTAGTATTTAGAAATCATTATCTTCCACTCTGACCATTTGTGACTCGTGTTATGAGTTGTCAACTTTTACCATACACGGTGTCATTAATTGGTCATGGTCAGTGACATATGGTAGGTCATCGTGCATGGTATCCACACCAAGCCAAAACTACTGAAGGTCATTGTGCTTGCTACTTGATACCTGGTGTTCCCAAGCAATCGTTTCCCCTTTGACTATTTGTGACTCATATTATGAGTTGCCAACGTTGACCATACACAGCCGATTTATTTGGTCAGAGGCAGTACATATGCCTACTTTGTTTGGTCAGTGTGCATGGTAGCCACACCGTGCTACTACTGATCGAAGGTCGTTGTACTTTCTAGTTGAGAACTGATATTCCCGGACAATTGTTTCCCCCTCTGACCGTTTGTGACTGGTGTTATGATTGGTGAGCGTTGACCACCCATATTGAAACTCTTTGGTCATGGTTAGTGACATATGCCTAGTTTGGTTGTTTGGTGTCCATGGTAGCCACACCGTGCCACTGCGTATTGAAGTGATTTGCCCTTTCTAGTCCATGCATACGGTTCCCAAACCATTGTCTCTCCCTCTGACCATTCGTGACTTGTGTTATGAGTTGTCAATGCTGACCACACATAGTGGACTTCTTACGTCAAAGTCAGTGACATATTTATCCTTTGGTTGGTCACTGTGCACGCTAGCCACACCGTGCCACTACTTTTTGAAGTTCTTCATACTTGCTAGTTGATAACTTGTGTTCCCAACCCATTGTTTCCCCCCTCTGACCATTTGTGACTCGTGTGATGAATTTTCAACGTTGACCACACACCGTGAAATTTGTTGGTCATGGTTAGTGACATATGCCTAGTTTGGCTTGTCACTGTACATGGTTACCACGCCATGTCACTACGTAATAAAGGTATTTGTGCTTTCTACTTAATAGTTGGTGTCCCCAAACCATTGTTACCCCCCTCTGACTAGCAGTGCCTCGTGTTGTTAGTTGACAACGCTTACCGCATGAAGTGAAGTTCGTTGGTCATAGTGAGTGACATATGCACACTTTGGTTGATCACTGTGCATGGTAGCCACGCTGTGCCACTTCATATTGAAGGTATTTGTACTTGCTAGTGGATAACTAGTATGCACAAACCATTGTTTTCCACCCTGACCAGTTGTGACTCGTGTTATGAGTTGTCAAAGTTTACCACACTCAGTGACATTATTCGTTCCTGATCAGTGACATATGCCTACTTTGGTTGGTCATTGTGCATGGTATCCACACCGTGCCACATCTTATTGAAGGTCCTTGCGCTTGCTAGTTGATACCTGGTGTTCCCAAAGCATTGTCTCCCCTTCTGACCATTTGTGACTCCTATTATGAGTTGTCAACAATGACCACACACAGCGGATTTCTTTGGTCAAAGGCACTACATATGCCTACTTTGGTCGGTCATTGTGCATGGTATCCACACCATGCTTATACTGGTTGAAGGTCACTGTACTTGCTAGTTGAGAACTCATATTCCCATACCATTTTTTCCCCTTCTGACCGTTTTCGACATGTGTTCTGGTTGATGAACGTTGACCACCCATATTGAAATTCCCTGGTCATGGTCAGTGACATGTGACTAGTTTGGTTGTTTGGTGTGCATAGTAGCCATACCGTGCCACTACGTATTGGAGTTATTTGTCCTTTCTAGTCAATACATAGGGTTCCCAAACCATTGTCTCTCCCTCTGACCATTTGTGACTCGTGTCAGAGTTGTCAATGTTGACCACACATATTGGACCTCTTCGGTTATAGTCAGCGACGTATGCATCCTTTGGTTGGTCATCTGATATCCATACCGTGCCACTGCTTGTTGAAGGTCTTTGTACTTGCTAGTTGATAACTAGTCTTCCCAACCCATTGTTTCACCCTCTGACCATTTGTGACTCGTGTTATGCATCTTCAACGTTGACCACACACTGTAAAATTCTTTTGGTCATGGTTAGTGACATATTCCTTCTTTGGTTTGTCACCAGACACGTGTTGTGAGTTGTCAACATTGACCTCATGAAGTTTAATTCTCTGGTCATTGTCAGTGACATATGCATACTCTGGTTGGTCATTGTGCATTGTAGCCACACTGTGCCACTGCAAATTGAAGGTGTTTGTACTTGCTATTCGATAACTAGTATTTATAAAACATTATCTTCCACTCTGACCATTTGTGACTCGTGTTATGAGTTGTCAAAGTTTACCACACATGGTGACATGCTTTGGTCATGGTCAGTGACATATGGTTGGTCATCGTGCAATGTATCCACATCGTGCCAGAACGTACTGAAGGTCATTGTGCGTGCTGGTTGATACCTGGTGTTCCCCAACAATTGTTACCCCCTCTAACTATTTGTGACTTGTATTATGAGTTGCCAACGTTGACCATACACAGCGGATTTCTTTGGTCAAAGGCAGTACATATGCCTACTTTGGTCGGTCATTGTGCATGGTAGCCACACCGTGCTATTACTGACTGAAGGTCGTTGTACTTGCTAGTTGAGAACTGATTCCTGGACCATTGTTTCCCCCTCTGACCGTTTGTGACTTGTGTTATGGTTGGTGAACATTGACCACCCATATTGAAAATCTTTGGTCATGGTCGGTGACATATGCCCAGTTTGGTTGTTTGGTGTGCATAGTAGCCACACCGTGCCACTACGTATTGACGTTATTTGTCTTTTCTAGTCCATGTATAGGGTTCACAAACCATTGTCTCTCCCTCTGACCATTCGTGACTCGTGTTATGAGTTGTCAATGTTGATCACTGCGTGGACTTCTCCCGTCATAGTCAGTGACGTATTCATCCTTTGGTTGGTCACTGTGCACGCTAGCCACATCGTGCCACTACTTATTGAATTCCTTCATACTTGCTAGTTGATAACTAGTGTTCCCAACCCATTGTTTCGCACTCTGACCATTTGTGACTCGTGTGATGAGTTTTCAACATTCACCACAAACCGTGACATTCGTTGGTCATGGTTAGTGACATATGCCTAGTTTGGTTTGTCATTGTACGTGGTCACCACGCCGTGTCACTACGTAATAAAGGTATTTGTGCTTTCTAGTTAATAGTTGGTGTTCCTAAGCCATTGTTACCCCACTCTTACTATCAATGACTCGTGTTGTGAGTTGTCGACGCTGACCACATGAAGTGAAATTTGTTGGTCATGGTCAGTGACATATGCATACTTTGTTTGGTCCCTGTGAATGGTAGCCATGCTGTGCTACTACATATTGAAGGTATTTGTACTTTCTAGTTGATAACTAGTATTCACAAATCATTATCTTCCACACTGGCCATTTGTGACTCGTGTTATGCGTTGTCAAAGTTTACCACACTATTATTTGGTCATGGTCAGTGACATATGTATACTTTGGTTGGTCATCGTACATGGTATCCACACCGTGCCACAACTTATTGAAGGTCCTTGTGCTTGCTAGTTGATACCTGGTGTTCCCAAAGCATTGTCTCCCCTCTCTGACCATTTGTGACTCCTATTATGAGTTGTCAACGTTGACCACACACAGCGGATTTCTTTGGTCAAAGGTAGTACATATGCCTACTTTGGTCGGTCATTGTACATGGTAGCCACACCGTGCTTATACGGATTGAAGGTCACTGTACTTGCTAGTTGAGAACTGATATTCCTAGACCATTGTTCCCCCTTCTGACCGTTTGTGACATGTGTTATAGTTGGTGAACGCTGACCACCCAAATTGAAATTCTCTGGTCATGGTCAGTGACATATGCCTAATTTGGTTGCTTGGTGTGCATAGTAGCCAGACCGTGCCACTACGTATTGAAGTTCTTTGTCCTTTCTGGTCAATACATAGGGTTCCAAAACCATTGTGTCTTCCTCTGACCATTTGTGACTCGTGTTATGCGTTGTCAATGTTGACCACACATAGTGGAATTCTTCGGTCATAGTCAGTGACGTATGCATCCTTTGGTTTATTACTGTGTACGCTAGACATATGGTGCCACTGCTTGTGGAAGTTCTTTGTTCTTGCTAGTTGATAACTACTGTTCCCAACCCATTGTTTCCCCCTCTGACCATTTGTGACTCGTGTTATGCATTTTCAATGTTGACCACACACTGTGAAATTCTTTTTGGTCATGGTAGTGACATATGCCTACTTTGGTTTGTCACTGTACATGGTTACCACGCCGTGTCAATACGTATCGAAGGTCTCTGTGCTTTCTAGTTGATAGGTAGTGTTCCCAAACCATTGTTATCCCCTCTGGATGTTTGTGACTCGTGTTGTGAGTTGGCAACATTGACCACATCAAGTGAAATTTGTTGGTCATGGTCTGTGACATATGCATACTTTGGTTGGTCACTGTGCATTCTAGCCACACTATGCCACTGCATATTGAAGGTATTTATACTTGCTAGTCGATAACTAGTGTTTAGAAACCATTATCTTCTACTCTGACCATTTGTGACTCATGTTATGAGTTGTCAAAGTTTACCACACTTAGTGACATTTTCTGGTCATGGTCAGTGACATATGCCTACTTTGGTTGGTCATCGTGCATGGTATCCACACCGTGCCACACCGTATTGAAGCTCCTTGTTCTTGCTATTTGATACTTGGTGTTCCCAAACCATTGTTTCCCCCTCTGACCATTTGGGACTTGTATTATGAGTTGTCAACGTTGACGACACACATCGGATTTCTTTGGTCAAAGGCAGTACATATGCCTCCTTTGGCCGGTCATTGTGCATGGTAGCCACACCATGCTACTACTGAATGAAGGTCATTGTACATGCTAGTTGAGAACTAACATTCCCATAGCATTGTTTCCTCCCCTGACGGTTTGTGACTCGTGTTATGGTTGGTTAATGTTGACCACCCATATTGAAATTCTCTGGTCATGGTCAGTGACATATGTCTAGCTTGGTTGTTTGGTGTGCATAATAGCCACACTGTGCCACTACATATCGAAGTTCTTTGTCCGTTCTAGTCAATACATAGGGTTTCCAAACCATTGTCTCTCCCCCTGACCATTTGTGACTCGTGTTATGAGTTGTCAATGTTGACCACACATAGTGGACTTCTTCCGTCATAGTCAGTGACATATGCATCATTTGGTTGGGCACTGTGCACGACAGCCACACCGTGCCACTACTTGTTGAAAACATTTCTTCTTGCTAGTTGATAACTAGTGTTGCCAATCCATAGTTTCCTACACCGACCACTTGTGACTCGTGTTATGAATTTTCAACGCAGACCACACACTGTGAAATCCGTTTGGTCATGGTTAGTGACATTTGCCTACTTTGGTTTGACCCTGTACATGGTTACCACACTGTGTCACTACGTATTGAAGGTCTTTGTGCTTTCCAGTTGATAGCTTGTGTTCCCAGCCCGTTGTTAGCCCATCTGAATATCTGTGACTTGTGTTGTGAGTTGTCAACATTGACCACATGAAGTGAAATTCTTTTGTCATGGTCAGTGACATATGCGTACTTTAGTTGGTCACTGTGCATTGAAGCCACACTGTGCCACTACATATTGAAGGTATTTGTACTTGCTAGTCGATAACTAGTGTCTATAAACCATTATCTTCCACTCTGACCATTTGTGACTTGTGTTATGAGCTGTCAAAGATTACCACACTTAGTGACATTCGTTTGTCATGGTCAGTGACATATGCATACTTTGGTTTGTCATCGTGCATGGTATCCACACCGTGCGACAACGAATTGAAGGTCATTGTGCTTGCTAGTTGATACCTGGTGTTCCCAAATAATTGTATCCCCTCTGACTATTTGTGGCTCGTATTATGAGTTGTCAACATTGACCACACACGACGGATTTCTTTGGTGAAAGTCCGTACATATGCCTTCTTTGGTCGGTCATTGTGCATGGTAGCCAGACCGTGCTACTACTGGTTGAAGGGTGTTGTACTTCCTCATTCAGAGCTGATATTCCCAGACCATTGTTTCCCCCTCTGACCGTTTGTGAAATGTGTTATGGTTTGTGAACATTGACCACCCATGTTGAAATTCGTTGGTCATGGTCAGTGACACATGCCTAGTTTGGCTGTTTGGTGTGCTTAGTAGCCACACCGTGCCACTACATATTGAAGTTATTTTCCTTTCTAGTCCATGCATAGGGTTCCCAAACCATTGTCTCTCCCTCAGACCATTCGTGACTTGTGTTATGGGTTGTCAATGTTGACCACACATAGCGGACTTCTGTAGTAGTCAATGACGTATTCATCCTTTGGTTGGTCACTGTGCATGCTAGCCACCCCGTGCCACTACTTGTTGAAGTTCTTCGTACTTGCTAGGTGATAACTAGTGTTCCTAACCCACTGTTTTCCCCTCTGACCATTTGTGACTCCTGTGATGAGTTTTCAACGTTGACCACACATTGTGAAATTCGTTTGGTCATGGTTAGTGACATATGCCTACTTTGCTTTGTCACTATACATGCTTACCACGCCGTATCACTAGGTATTGAAGGTATTTGTGCTTTCTAGTCAAAAGCTTGTGCTTCCAAACCAATGTTACCCCCCTTTGACTATATGTGACTCGTGTTGTGAGTTTTCAACGCTGACCACGTGAAGTGAAATTCGTTTGTCATGATCAGTGACATATGCATACTGTGGTTGGTCACTGTGCATGGTAGCCATGCTGTGCCACTACATATTGAAGGTATTTGTTCTTGCTACTCCATGACTAGTATTCACAAACCATTGTCTTCCAATTTTACCAGTTGTGAATCGTGTTATGAGCTGTAAAAGCTTACCACACTTAGTGACATTATTTGGTCATGGTCAGTGACATATGCCTACTTTGGTTGGTCATCGTGCATGGTATCCACACCGTGCCACAACGTATTGAACATCCTTGTGCTTGCTAGTTGAAACCTGGTGTTCCCAAACCATTTTCTCCCCCTCTGACCATTTGTGACTCCTGTTATGAGTTGTCAACACTGACCACACACAGCGGATTTCTTTGGTCAAAGGTAGTACATATGACTACTTTGGTCGGTCATTGTGCATGGTAGCCACACCGTGCTTGGACTGATTGAAGGTTGCTGTACTTGCAACTTGAGAAAAGACATTCACATACCATTGTTTCCCCCTCTGACCATGTGTGACTTGTTTATGGTTGGTGAATGTTGACCACTTACATTGAAATTATTTCATCATGGTCAGTGACATATGCCTCGTTTTGTTGTTTGGTGTGCATAGTAGCCACACCGTGCCACTACGTATTGAAGTTCTTTGTCCTTTATAGTTGATACACAGGGTTCCCAAACCATTGTCTCTCCCTCTGACCATTTGTGACTCGTGTTATGAGTTGTCAATGTTGACCATACATAGTGGACTTCTTTTGTCATAGTCAGTGATGTGTGCATCCTTTGGTTGGTCACTGTGCACGCTAGCCACACCGTGCCACTACTTGTTCAAAATCTTTCTACTTGCTAGTTGATAACTAGTGTTCCCAACCCATGGTTTCCCCCAATGACCATTTTTGACTCGTGTTATGAGTTTTCAACGTTCACCACACACTGTGAAATCCGTTTGGTTATGGTTTGCAACATATGCCTACTTTGGTTTGTCACTGTACATGGTTACCACGTCATGTCATTGCGTATCAAAGGTCTTTGTGCTTTCTTGCCGACAGCTAGTGTTCCCAAACCATTGTTTCCCCCCTCTGACTATCTGTGACTCGTATTGTGAGTTGTAAATGTTGACCGCATGAAGTGACATTCTTTATTCATGGTCAGTGACATATGCATACTTTGGTTGGTCAATCTGCATTGTAGCCACACTGTGCCACGTAGTATTGAAGGTATTTGTACTTGCTAGTCAATAACTAGTATTCACAACCCATTTGTGACTCTTCTTATGAGTTGTCAATGTTGGCCATACACTGTGGACTTCTTCGGTCATAGTCAGTGACGTGTGAATTCTTTGGTTGGTCACTGTGCACGCTAGCCACACCGTGCCACTACTTGTTGAATATCTTTCTACTTGCTAGTTGAAAACTAGTGTTCCCAACCCATGGTTTCTCCAACTGACCATTTGTGACTCGTGTTATGAGTTTTCAACGTTGACCACACACTATGAAATCTGTTTGGTCATGATTTGTGACATATGCCTACTTTGGTTTGTCACTGTACATGGTTACCACGCCGTGTCATTACGTATTGAAGGTCTTTGGGCTTTCTTGTTGACAGCTATTGTTCCCAAACCATTGTTAGACCCCTCTGACTATCTGTGACTCGTGTTGTGAGTTGTAAATGTTGACCACATGAAGTGAAATTCTTTGGTCATGGTCAGTGACATATGCATACTTTTGTTGGTCACTCTGCATTGTAGGCAGACTGTGCCACTACAAGTTGAAGGTATTTGTACTTGCTACTCGATAACTATTATTCACCAACCATTCTTTTCCACCCTGACCATTTGTGACTCGTGTTATGAGTTGTCAACGTTTACCACACTAAGTGACATTATTTGGTCATTGTCAGTGACATATGCCTACTTTGGTTGGTCAACGTGCATGGTATTGACACCTCTTGTGCTTGCTATTTGATACCTGGTGTTCCCAAACCATTGTTTCCCCCTCTGACCATTTGTGACTTGTATTATGAGTTGTCAATGCTTACCACACACGAAGCATTTTTCTGGTCAAAGGCAGTACATATTCCTACTTTGGTTGGTCATTGTGCATGGTAGACACAACATGCTACTACTGACTGAAGGTCGTTGTACTTGCTAGTTGGTATCTAGTAGTCCCAAACCATTGTTTCCCCCTCTGACAGTCCGTGACCCATATTATGGGCTGTCAACGTTGACCACACATAGAAAAGTTATTTGGTCATGGTAAGTGGCACATGCCTATCTGGTTTGTCATTGTGCATGGTAGCCACACCGTTCCACTACTTGTCGAAAGTCTTTGTACTTGCTAGTCAATGAATATCATAAGGTCTCTCCCTTTGACACCAGGTTGGTTATTGTTGATTTTTTACGCGTAGGTGCCTTCACTGGAATACTCCCTCCCACCCCTCTAGAGAGATGTTCCGTGGACAACCTGGAGGACAGATTTGCGACCGCGTTATGACACCCCCCCC